>JAPPVO010002488.1:0-48768 GCA_030407325.1 Camellia japonica | reverse complement strand
TTTTCTCATCAGAGTAGATTGCTCTGCTGCTAAACAGATTTTCAAAAAGGATGTTAAAAATCTGGCATCTAAACAGATATTTCTTACTTGGCAAAGTTATTTATCTAATTTCGATTTTGATATTGAGCATATTAAGGGTGAAAATAACTCTTTGCCTGATTTCTTAACCAGGGAATATCTGTAGTAGAAATCTGCTCCCTGAGAGGAGCATGACCAGTAGAGGATCCGGCGAGGACGTGGTCGGGTCGAGTGGTCATAACCCCTCGCTATGATCCATCAGAATTATCCTCCTTTCAGAGGACAAACCAGTAATCCTTCTGCCAAGGATATTCCTCGTTCAATTTCAGCATTTTTATTAACATAAAAAGCGGTGCAACTCCAAGGAGATTGGCTAGGTCGGATTAATTTCTTGTCTAGAAGACTTTGAATTTCGGTTTTGCATAATTCCATATATTCCTTTTTCATTTGACTAGGGCGAGCTCTAGTTGAAATATATTTTCATCAAAATCAGGTTTCTATGGTAAAGTAACTGTATATTTTTTCTATTCCAAAAAGCATTAGGAATAGTACCACATACTTCAGTTTGAAAATCATTTTCAATCAATTTAATTTTCTGTTGTAACGACGGTTGTTGTAACCTTTGTTCTGTTGTTAAGAAAGAAACTTCCTTAGCTAAAAAATTTATTTGATTCTGTTTAAAAGTCACCATATCACGGATCTGGTCTAATTCTTTCGTATATGGTTGGGTAATAAATTCAAAAATAACAGATCGTCCCTGTAATTGGGAATAAATTCCAGTTGAGTCAATTTTCTGGATAGGCATTAAGAGACATAAAAATGGTGTGCCTAAAATGATATTTGTAGCAAGATTTCTGACTAAAACAAATGATGTTGGAAGACAGAGATCATTATTACAGATATATGATTCTGGAATTTTATACCTGATCTGCATGGAATTACCACTTGCACTGGTTAAACTCTGAGTGGTTTTCTCAAAATATCTGGTGGGAACTATACCTTCTTGGATACAGTTCATATCTGCTCCGCTATCTACCAAGGCAATAGCATCTTTAATAATAAAATCCGGTTTGATCATGAAAGATATTTTGATATACCATTTCTGAAAAGTTACTTGATTTACAAGTAGTAAATACTGGTTAGATTCATCTTTTGCTTCAAGTTTTTGTTCAGTTTCTTGAACTACTTCTTTCTGTTTTGTGTGGGAGTTGAGTATGAAGATATTTAATGTCTTTAATAGCTATGGCACTAGCGGTTTGTAAATGTTTTACTTCTGTTTTTAAAATATTAATTTCCATTTTTAAATCTTGAATGGTGGTTGGTTGTTCAATCACTGGTTTTGTTTGAATTGCCTGAATTCGATCCACTACATGTTTCAGGCTATAAGCATAATCGGGTATATTTGGTGTTTCTTTTACTGTTTGTTGGTGTTCATAACACATTTTTAAATATTTTAATTTCATTTCTGGATCTTGTATCTGATCTGCTACAGCAAGCATATCTTTTTGGGTATCTGTTAAAACATTAATACTACTGGGTTCTCCTAAGTGTAGTCCATTCATTTCAACAATGGATTTCCAGTAATTAATTTCTGATATGTGTTCTTGATTAGTACTACAAGGACAAGATTCTGATGGTTCATCATCACTAGTAGATGATGTGGAATATAGCTGATTAATTTCATCCTCAGATGGAGATTCTTCACTGGAAGAATTCTCTTCTGCTTCTAAAGCATTAATTATCTGTTCTTTAAGTTTTTCATCTAAAATTAATTCATTAATTTTAGACTTAGCTTTTGATTTACAACGATTAGCATAATGTCCTGTTTGTCCACATTTATAACATTTAACTTCAGATTTATTTTTTCTTTTCCCTGTGGATCTACTGGTGGAAGGTTTTTTGGAATAAAACTTCTTACTGGTTTTAGGATGGCTATGTTTGTGTGATTTTCGGTAAGGCTTGGAAGATTTCCGATGAGATATTTTTCTGGCCTTTTGTGGGTATTGGATCATCGGTTCATAGGCAAATTGATCACAAAATTCGCCTAATTCTTTCCTACCAGTTAGATTCTGTTGTTTCATTTGGTAATGAAGTTTGAGATCATTACACAACGCTAATCCTTCATCGGTTATAATGGAACAAAGTTGGCCATTAGTATACTGGTCGTAAGGAATAGACATCCGGTCATGGCGGTCCCGAAGTTTTTTCCTAACTCGTTCGGCGAAAAGGGTAGGAAGGCCATCAACAAATTTGGCTTTCCAATGTTCACTGTTACCATCAGGTCGTTGCATGACCTTAATGAGGAAAACATCCTTATACCATCGAAAATGGGTAAGGGATGGACAGCGCAGATTTTGGAGAAGTTCGCGACTTCGATCCTGCGTACTCGTACTGGTGCCAAGGAAATGGAGGATAATGGTTTGGATGAGTGTGTAAACAGCATCTTGCTGTTGAACAGGTTGTTGGGTAGTAGGATCTACTTCAACTTTGACGGAATTAAGTATTTCCTGTTGTTGGGCATAAGAAATAATATTATCCCACCAGCCTTTGAGTTGGCCGGTAAAACCATTGATAATGAATTTAGCAATAGCGTGATCCTGGTTACTGTATTGTCTACATACAGTTGCAAACATTAACATCTGGTGTAATTTCTTTAAAATTGCATATTCAGATTCACCATCTATGTTCCATTCATAGATAGTCTTGCCCTGATAACTACCTTGATCATTAAGATAGGTTTCTTCGTAAAGAAGATCGGGTGGAGTTGGGCGAGCATAATAATTTCTGGTATAGGGTAGAGTGTGTGGTCTACCTGAACTATACGAATGTAATTTATTAATGGATAGTGGCGGATCTTGAAAATTCAATTGAATTTCATTTATCTGTTCGGGTGATAATTCATCACCTATTTGTGGTTCGGATCGAAGCATATTAATTGTCCCACTGGAAGATTCTTCTGGAGGACGAACATTTAAATGTTGCATTTTCTGTAGAAGGGTGTCCATAAATTCGGTATTAGAAGCTTTTAGCTTAAAATTGCTAAGTTCTAATGATGGTTTAATGGATACTGGATGAATGGTTGAAGTTCCAGCTACTGGTGGAGCTAGGCTTCTATCCTTAAAGGTAGAAACTATGTCCTCAATTCTGGTTAACTGTTTACTCATTGTTTGACAAATCAGATTGGTATAATTATGCTGTCGAATAACTAAACTAAAATCTTTGAGTTGAGCAAACTCATTCTTAGCAAATCTGCCAGATTGTGCATCTACATATGCAGTGGCTACTAAAGGGTGCCTAGTGGTTTCACCATTAGGTACTAACTCCAAAGCCTGTGGAGGCGGATGAATAGAATTAATTGCTTGGCCATCTGCAGTGGTCCAAGTCTTATACTGATCTTCTATAACTGTAATTTTAGGTTGGAACTCGTTGTGGAACCATTCTGTAAATGGAATTATTTTCTGATGTAACTCAAGATGTTGATAATATTGAGTTTTATACTGACTTATTTGTTCTGATGTATGAGAATTAAAATACCATTCTCTAAATTCTTTATTTGTATCCTGATAAAATTCCTGGTTTATTAATTTCCTATTTTCACTACCTGGTGTAAAATCCATTAAATTTCAAAATTCATATCACTTGCCGTTGGGCTTCCTGGTGGTGGAATTGGTATAGTATAGACACCATGAGGTATCCTGTTACGGGATAAACGTATTCCTTGTATTTCTGATGTCATAGGATCTAAATGATCCTCTTGCGGGTCACTATTAGGCCTACTTGGAGGTCTGTCTGGTATTTGTAGAGAGTCTATCGACTGTCTGCTGGATTCTGGTAAATCAACCCTATAGGGAGGTATAGAGTGAAAACTGTTATTAGAAAAGCTTCGGTTAGCAGTTCTAAAACTATTATTAGACAAGCTTCTGGGAGCGGTTCTAAAACTAGCATTAGAAGAAGTGCTTCGGGTAAGCATAGGTTTCTGGAATTGGAGATAAACATTACCTCCTTGTGTCTGGATAACATCATCGATGTTATGTTGGATCATAGGTTTGGGTGGTACAGCATTCGGGATATGCCATCTTTCTGGAAAGGTTATTTCCGACCATGGAATTTGTCTAGGTACAGCTACCTGACTGTTATACAGGTTAGTTTCAATTAATACGGTGTTTCCTTTTTCAGTTTTCTTTCTTACATAAGGATTTAAGGTTGTTAAAGCCTTAATGTAAATTCTGGAATGTACAGAAAAAGGATGGGATCCTGGTTTATACTCGTAACCATGAGTAAGAACTCTAAGTTCTAAGACATCTGTTATATTCTGATCCGTCATAGATACACTTAGATTCGGATAAATATCAAAATATACTGGTCCATGGGAAAGACTGGTTTCAATAGCTCCCATGAGAGATGCTCTCCAATTGAGACATCTACCATCACGAAGAGTGCATTGGATACTGGTATTTTGGCCTAAAAGGGTCAAAGGTTTGAAGGCTATTTGTACTAATCCTATATGGATGTACTTATAGTCTTTGACAAACGGAACAAAGTCATTTATATGAATTAATCGGATTATTTCATCATTATTTTGGATGCAGGATGCATGCTCAAAGGTTTTGATGATAGTTTTACTAAGAAACTGAAATTTACCTTTTTTGTAAATTGTTTTCGGATCAACTAACGGAATAGTCCACTTATCTAAAGCGTCCTTAACATCCTGATAAGCTACCATTTCAGCTGCTTCGGCTAAAGAGGATACTGTATTTCCTACAGAAGTTACGGATTCATTTTCTGGTATGGATACTGTATTCTCTTGATCTGTCATGGTTGTATAGTGATCATATATGCATAATTTATTTACTTTATAAGTGTATTATGTAAATATTTAAACATGGCTCTGATACCAATAAAGGTGCTCACTAAAGGTCTTGGCTTGAAAAATGATTAGCACGTCTGTCAACGATTTACAGGCATCGACGGTCCTCACGCACTCTGCACTTGACCTATCCTAACGCGACTTGGGTGACGTCCCACTAACCTCAAACTTTAACATTTAATTAACCTTTCATTAGCACAAATCCAGGAATAAAGACGTACATAATACAGGTATAAAGAAAACAAATTATAACATATATGATCTCATAAACTTACTGTTAGTTTGGAGGAGGATTCCTCCTGGCCGCCCAGGCCACTACCTGTTCTTGGATCAGCTCCTGGATCCTAGCAATCTGTTGATCACACTCGGCTATCCGAGCAGTGATATACGGTTGTGTATACCAGTCTACTGGTGTATTAACGTAGTGCTGTTTCTGATTTTCCCAGAATTGTAAAAACCACAATAGTTGCTCAAGGCAATCGACAGAGGGCATACATAAGAAAACCAAATTTTATTGAGGAAGTAGGGATATTTTACAAGAGAGAGAGAGGAGAAAATATTACAAAGAAAGAGAAAAACTTGAAACTGACTCTGACTCTGCCTCAACAAGGGTGAGGGCATGCCCTTTTATAATACAAGTTCGGATAAGAGAAGAGACAGGTGTAATCCTGCCATTGCACCGACAGATTACCCTTATCTTGACTGATGACGTAAGTGCTTACGGATTCGGATAGTGGAGACATCTTTTCTTCTTTGGCTGGTGGAGGAATCTGCTTTTCCTAAAGCTTCTTTGTCTGTTTATGCCGACACCTATTCATGTCGCTTTCCTTTTCTGCTTTTGGCGAGTTTTTCGGTAAGGACATCTGTCAATGAATCCCAAAAATCACCAAAGTTGGAATCAATATCATCATCTTCGGGTAATTGGCTTTCTCCAGCTAACACGTGTTCGGCTGGATCAACATCTGGTTCTGATGAAGGCTGACTGGTACCTGACCTCATGGAGACATCATCCTCCGGGGTACTGTTTGTAAGAACTGTTCTTTGAGATAATTCATGCTTTTAATAATTATCTCATTTTCAGTTAACTCAGGATGCTGGTTTCTTAATTCTTTTTGAATTTGAATAAACGGGTTTTGAGATAATGCTGGTGGAGCAGTGATAGTTGGCTGCTTGACTGTTTCTCGACATGCTTGTGCATGTTCCTGAATTTTTGTTACTGTTTCAGTAATAATCGGATTCATGCCTTTATCCCACCATTTAACAAAGAAAATTCTTTTAAGGCGGGGGACCTTGTTCTGGTAATCACATGCAAAATCCCATTTCCAAATCCATGGGATGCTGAAGCGGATGGCAAAATGTACCAATGATTTACTGATAGACAAATCTCGGTTTTTATTCAGGCATAAGCCTTAATAGGCATAATGCCAATCATTAAATGCAAGTCGGATTTCTTCTGGTAGGATATCAAGAGATAACCCAAATTTATCCCACCACACGAGGAACCAGTTGGGAACATCGTGTTTGAGAAGATCAGGGCAAACCCGGATAAACCAGGAATGAGAGCGGATAGGATTCTGGTAATAAAACACCTGGGTAAAAGCATCAATATAATCCCAGTAGGTGTATTTAGTCTGTTTATTACGAAGATCAAGGTCTCGTAATGTATGCGGATGAATACCCCAAGTAGCGATGGGCATAAGATTACGGATGGTAATTTTGCTGAATGATATGGGACTGGTGGATTTATGCGGGTCATGGAGATGATGCTTGAATTCACAAGCTCCAGTTTCAGTTAATATCTGTTCATAGATATATCGATACTGATCAAAATGAGGAGGTGACTGTTGGGTGGTGAGATAGCGTTTTTTAATCTCCCACGGATCTGTCATCCATTGTTCATCAGCAATGTCAATCCAGAGGACTGTTTCCTCAGTGATACTGTTTGGTGTATACGGTTCTTCTGTTTTAAGCAGAATATCCTTGGCAGAAGGATTACTGGTTTGTCCTCGTAATGGAGGAAATTCTGATGGATCATAGCGAGGGGTATGACCACCTCTACCACGACCTTAAAATAAACACTCATTTTGATATTAAAAATAATAGTTAAATTAGAAGAGAATTAGTAATATAAAACTAAAATTTATTTTAATTATTTAATTTTATATTTATTTGAAAAATAAAAATATGTATAAATAGATCTACACAAATTTTATTTAAAAGATTAAATACAAATAGTTGTGATTGGATTAAGAAAAAAAAATACATAAATTAATTATGAGACATTTACATATAAGTTCTAATTTATAAATTTATACTCCATTAAGTCCTAGCTAAGATTTTTTGGACCTTCAAATCTCATTAAAATTTTAATAGTCGGAATTGCCCTTCAAATAATGATTGTTCATCATCTATGATTATCTATAAAGGAAAATGATGATTTGACATTTATTTTGATTTTCAAAACTTTAAAACATCAACTTTCAAATTGAAAAAAATATATATATTAAAATGCACCTTACTTAGATGTATCTAAATAGTAAAATATTTGTGAAAAAATATTTTAAAAAATCAATAAATACACAAAAATACGAAAAATATATTGAATTTTCATTTTTTTTTTTTGTATTTTTGGAATTTAGTGAATTTTTTCACAGATATTATATGTTTTAAGTGTATTTATACTAGGTGTCTAAAAATTAAAAAACAAATTGCTTAAAATATTTAAAAATTTCATTAAAAACAAAAAAAATACGGAAAATAAAAGAAGTAGAATTTTCTGAAAAGTGTTTTCTAAAAACCAAAACCAAACAAGGTGAATTTTTTTATGAAAAAATTGAAAAAACTAAATTATTTTTTTTGTGCAAAACTAAAAATTTTGTATCTATAAAGGTGCATGATGATGGAATATTGATATGCAAAAAAATAAAATAAAAATGAAAAAACTAATAATATTCTTAGTTTTAAAACTAAAAAAAAAAACTATTAATATTCTCGGTTTTATTAGATAGTTGAATCAAACCAATAAGTACAAGGGTAAAAACGTTTAATCTGATGCTCTTTTTTTTCATTAGTTAGTGAAATAATTATCTGAAATATTACTATGCAAAATTGATAATGTTCTTAATTTTAAAAATTAGAAAAAACCGATAATATTCTCAGTTTTACTAAATAAGACTTATTGGTTCAAAAAATATTAAAAAAGACCTAAGCTACTACAACATTTGTTAATAGGACTTTTAGATAATTAACTCATTAATTATATAGAGTATTGATTTATTTTTTTTAATATTCTTTTGAATTATTCATATATATCGTGTATAGATATAAAAAAAAATTTAAATTAAATATAAATGTTTTTTAATAAATAATTTCATGTTAAATAAAAAATTAAATATAAATTAATATTACGACATTAATAATATAGACAAAAAATAAAAATATAAAAGAAAATTAATTTGATTAGTACAATGTACATAATTAAATACATTCTGTTTTATTTATTTATTTATATATCGAGATATTTTTTTTAAATATCATAATAATTAAATTAAAATATCAATTATATAAAAAAAATCTAATAACGATAAAACCAATGAAAAATATATAGAAAATAAGTATTTCTTAAATGGAATCCATATAAAATTGGTTATTATATTTGTAGTTAATAGTGAAATTTTTTGACATAACACATTGACACGACACAAAAAATATAAAAATATAACAAAAAATATAATATATATATATATAATAATTTTTAAATTATGTTAAATTATAACACACAAAACGAAACATTCATTTGATAATTTTAAAATTTCGTGTTACCAAAATATAACTTAAATATATATATATAATATATATAATAAATTTATATGATATTAAGGTTTAAGCCCTATATAGAAATAAAGGAATTAACAGAAAGAGTAGAAACCCACAACGTTATATAGAATTTTTTTTTCTTGCTTTAAAAAAACATATAAAAAAAAAAAATCAACAAAGAAGCAAATAGATAGAGAGAGGACTTATGGGGAAGAGAGACACTCTGTCTACGTTTGAATAAAAAATTCAAAAATCGAACAATACAAATCTTCAAGAGATTGGTGATGGAGATGTGTTTTGAAGAGAGAGAGAGATGAAGAGGAGTTTGGGCGATGGTGGAGGGAGTAAGAGAAGGAATCCAATAATTTGTACAAATTTTCTGATTGTATAAAATGATATAGTCAAGATTTTCAAATTATAATTAGTGAGTTGTGATTGTATAGAATGGTATAGGGAAGATTTTCAAAGTATAATTCATGTAGGTTTTGTAGTTAGATTTTAGGGTAAATTACAAATACACCCCTTAAGGTTTGATTAAAATACAAATTGCCTCCTGTAGTTCTGAAAATTACATTCCATCCCCTGATGTTTCTAATTTCATAACAAATCTCCCCTTTTATTAATAAATTATCAAATCAATTAACAATTTTTAATGATATTAGAAATATGTTTCAATTAACAATTTAAGTAATTTTATTATTGTATAGAAGAACAATTATGAATTTTATTTGTTTAATTAATTCTGTTAAATAAAAAATTTTAACAAGGGGTATTTGTAATTTTTCAAACCACAGGGGGTAATTTGTACTTTAAGCAAACCTTAGGAGGTGTATCTGTGATTTACCCTAGATTTTATGTAAAACTTGAATTGGGTTATTGAGTTTGTTTGGATTTGTGAAAAGAGGGAAGTATTGAGTAATTGAAATTGGGATTCGTGTGAGTTTGTTCAAAGGAGATAAAAGCCTATAAAAAATAATAAAAAAAACAATATAAAAAAAAAAAAGAGAGGCTGACATGGCTCTCTTAGAAGAAAAAAAGTAAGTCTTTATAAATGTGTCACTTAAGTATAAGAAAAATACTACTTTTAATAATATATATATGATATGTTCTGATTTTTATGATCTTGACTACTTATAATATTTGTTATGATTTGTTTATAATTCATTATGATATTAGTTATAACTTAGTTACTAGCCTATCACGCGTGCTATGCACGGGATAATTATAGATATTTATATTTATTTTAATTTTTTTTAATATATAAATTAAATACATGGGGTTTGACCGAGGAGTTTGAAAAAATTTAATAAGTGTTTATTTATTTGTTTTGTCAAAAAACAAAACAAAAAAATTAAGAGGGAAAAAACATTAAGAGCCATTTACACAATAATTACATGGGTCTCTTGGGGATGTAAAAAGTAAGGAAATTAGGATTTCATTTATTGCGTTATTCAATAGTGTAATTATTATAATCTTTGAACCAATCACCAAGTCAATTTTTTAATATATAAATTAAATACATGGGGTTTGACCGAGGAGTTTGAAAGAATTTAATAAGTGTTTATTTACTTGTTTTTTCAAAAAACAAAACAAAAAAATTAAGAGGGAAAAAACATTAAGAGCCATTTACACAATAATTACATGGGTATCTTGGGATGTAAAAAGTAAGGAAATTAGGATTTCATTTATTGCATTATTCAATAGTGTAATTATTATAATCTTTGAACCAATCACCAAGTCAATTTTTTTTTTTTAAAAAATTAAAAATTTAGAAATTAGGATTGGCATGTTGGAGCTTCCACAAGCCTTGGGTTTTAAAAGACCCTTTTGCTTAATATATAGATGACATGTTGAAATTATTATTTTGATTATAATCGAAGAGGTCTTCAATTAGTGTTTGGTATGGCTTATTGTATTTCATTCATTTATGACTGAAAGTGATTTATTATGATATTTGTGTTATCAACAACTCAAATTATCATAATTTATATATGGTACACACCCAATGAGGGGCATGTACGGTACAAGGACCCATTAAGATAAAATAGATATAATTTAAGGGGAACTACAAATTAGAGTGTTTGACCAAAACTATTACATATAAATCTGTAGCTCGGCTTTTTCGCCCCCCCTTTCGGAAACTCGAAAAGATGCCCTATAGTTCGAACTCCCACAGTTCTGAATTTAATCTCACAAGTGCAATGTGAAATTGATAAACACCAAAGAGTCCAAATCCGACAAATCGTTTAGAAAAATTGATTTTAGAATAAAAAATACCAAAAGTGGACTACTTTGCCAGATACAAAGTCGCCACCTAAATATTTTTTATTTTGGAGAAATTTAGGAAACCCGTGACTCATACCAAAGGCCACGTGCTCGTCATCACCAAAGTTGTCTTGGCTCGAGAACTTAGGTACGAGAGGGGAAGGTCATGAATTGAGCACCCCCGCTCGCCCGATCAAAGATCGGCCTCTACTAATCATGATATGATTTTTTATCAACATTATGCGCTCTTGTTCCGATTATTAAGCTAGCTTTACTATGTCATGCGCACAATCCAGTATAGACTAGTTTGCTCAAATTGAAAGAATTCAATTTTATGTTTGTTTTGTGAAAAGGGTTTGAATTTGCCACCTCAAGTGGACTTAAAGTTTGCGAATTTGCCACCAAACATAGTGGGCTTAAAAAAAAACTGATTTGCCACTTAACAAAGTGGGTTTAAAACTTACATTTATTGAATCGTTCCAATTCAAGCAATAAGCCTTCATCTCCTAGCATTCAAACAGCTTATCGAATAAGCATTTAGCCTCATGGTAAGCATGCTAGACATGGTAATCATGCTAGACATGGTAATCACTCACACTCATGCAAGTATGTTAAAGCATTAAAAACTCACCTAGTACTCCAAACTAAGAAGATGTGAGTTAGAAAATAATGCATGATTCCTAACTATACAAGATGACTAATGCAACACATGCGAAGAATGCAATTAATAAGCTCAGCTACTAATATGGCATGTGATTCAATTAAGTAACATGCGGTTTGAACACGCATTTAAAGAATTATTGAAATGATAATGCAATTTGAATGATGCGCTGAGCCTTGATGCATGCAAGACAAGTTGAATGGATACAAGCATAAGGTATGCTAATTGAAACGTGTCCCTAATCTAACAATCAAAAGTGATTAAATAAAAGGGAGAAAGACATGAGGTTGGAAGACATAAACATTATTACATTTTGCTCTCACGAAGGAGAGTCCGAATGAATAACTAAGCTAACTAGCAACTAATTACAGCTAAGCTAATTATTACAAACCAAATAAAATAAATAGTTAAACTAATTAACTAATTATTATATCACTTGAATGAACTAACTAGTAAGTTAACTAATTAGGTTACAACACAAATGTGAACCAACTAAGTAAATAAAGTCTCTAACTATGCTGCTACTGCTCTGCCTCAGGAAATGAAAGATGCATATGCTCGAATACCACCCGAAAAGACCTCCGTTTTGCTCACGAAAGCCTTTGTTTGCAGAGTTGAACACTTCTAGAACCATTTTGCTGCACCTTACCAATATTCTGCTGAGGCTTGCATCAGTGGCCAGCCGGCCATTGGTAAAGGCTGTCGGCCAGGTGCCGGCCTATGGTGCTCTGTCGGCCACCTGCTGGCCATGGATGGTGGCCTGCCGGCCACTGATGCACTGGTTCATCATGCTGCAACAGAGGACAAACAGAGCAAAAAAAGGATATTTCCAAGAATTTTCTGCACAACTCACCCCTCATTTTTATGAGTAAATCCAAGGAGTTGTGAATTTAAGCCACAAACCACCAACTCAAGCAATTTCATTGCATGATGGCTTGTGATTCAAGATGTACAAGCTCAATAAATGCAAAACAAGACACAAACCTCTTCCTTTTCATGAATGATCAAGGAAAGAAGTTGACATTGGAGACTTGAATCATTTCATCACTAACAAGTATGAAATGGTTCAAGCTTCTGTGTGTTCAATTAACGTTCGATTGAACACAACCAAATTATTATCTTGTACTATTTTAGTCCCAAGTTTGAAATGGTTCAAGCTTCTGTGCGTTCAATTAACGTTCGATTGAACACAACCAAATTATTATCTTGTACTATTCTAGTCCCAAGTTTTAATTACTCAATTTTAGATTACCAACCATCTTTTAATTCATTAAAACTAATAATGAATTTAAGTCCTCTAATGGAGTGAAGTACCAAACCAAGAGTTAACTTAAGACATGAAAGAGATGTCATGCCGTTGATAATGAACCCCCTAAAAGGGATTAAACCACTAAGCATGACAACCTCAATCTCATGCTTAAAAGAACAAGAGGCTTGAAACAACTCTCAAAGCAAAACAAAAGCCAAGAAATGAGAGAGGTTGCAGAAATTATTAGTACTGAAAATAAGTGAGAAAAGCATAAATAAATGCTATCACTCAAAAGAGATAGTGTCTAAGGCCTAAAACACCAAGCTCATGAGGATTATTACACTACAAGCATGCAAAACAAAACTCAAACACAACAAACATTTAAAAATAGTCTTAAAACAGGTTTGAAACGGCCCTAAAACATGCTGGAATTAGACTAACAAAAGCTAGAATAATAGGCTAAAACATAGAACATACTAGGCTAGTAAACAAAACACAAGGAGGGGAGGCTACCCCCTCCATTTTTGGACTTCAAAATATGTTTTCAGCAACTGAAATAACTCTGAAAAACAGTGTTTAAAAGCTTAGAAAAAAATAGTAAAAGAGTGGGAAACACAAGGGCAAAAGCCTCCAAAACAAGGTACAAAGAAGGGTGAACCACCCCTCAACCTTTATTGGCCTTAAACCACAAGTTTCAGCCCAAAAATACAGAATTTATACAGCCTAAAAATAGCCCAAAAAACAGTATAAAAATGTGCTGGCATGAAAGCTAAAACATGAAACAATTTAAGCTAGTAAACAAGCCAAAGGAGGGGTGGCTAACCCCTCCATTCTTAGGACTTCAAAGCCACTTTTTTAACCTCTAAAAACCTTTGAAAATCAATGGTAAAAAGCTCAAAAAAAAGTTGATAAAAGAATGGGAAACACAAGTGGAAAGGCTTAGAGAACAAGGTTCAAAAAAGAGTGATTAACCCCTCTACCTTTAATAACCTCAAACCACAAGTTTCAGCCCAGAAAAACGGGTTTTAAAGAGCTTAAGAACAGCAAGAAAAGACAGAAAAGAAGGGGTGTAAAGATGGTACAAAGGCAAGAGAAGGTATACCTCTTGGAGAGGAATGAATCCTTAAGTCATAAACCATCAATTTCACACTCTCAAGTGCATTAAGTGCTCAAACTCAAGCTCAAATCATCTCAGCAAGAAGTTTTCTAGGTTTGGTTTAGAGTGTTTGGGCAAAGGCTATGCAAGTTGCAAGATAGAGAGAGAATTGTAGAGAGAGAGGATATTTTTCAAAATATTTCTTCACTCCTAATGTTTTCTAACCTTGAAAGCAAGAAGAGAGGTCTTCTATATATAGAAATATATGAGCTTTGATAGAAAATATCTAAAAATGGACAGCTGGAACAATGTGGAACAGTTGGAGGGAAAATATCTGGTTTTTACACTAATGGCCGGCAAGCTTGCAGTGGTGGCCGGCAGGCAAAAAATGGTGGTTTTCCAGCCACAAATGGTGGCTGCCGGCCACCTGCCGGCCATGCCTCCAGGCCTGACTTCAAATGGGCATATCTCCCTCATCCGGACTCGGTTTCAGGTCATGCTTGAGCCTAAATTGAAGCCCCAGAAGTCTACTTTCCAATGGTAGGAGCCTCACATCTAAATTCTATGTGTTCAAAGAGATATGCCTATTTTAGCGAAGGTTGCTCAGTTTTGGCTTAGCTGAACTGATGCCTAACTTCAAACAGTCCTATCTCCCTCATCCAGACTCGGCTTTAGGAGATTCTTGGGTCTAAAATGAAGCCCCGGAAGTCCACTTTCCAATGGTGGTGGCCTCATTACTAAAGTCAAATTGTACAAAAAGATAGGCCTGATTTAGTGAGGCTTCTCAGTTCTTTCTTAACGGTTTCAAGCTCAACCACTTCCCTAACTAGTTTTCTTCCCTCCACTCTTATTTTCTTCAACTCCAAACCTCTAAATAAGATGTTTAAATGGATTTTTCAAAGAGTTCACCTCTCTTTCATTTATTTCCACGTTGTCCTTGCTCGGTTTACCGAAAAGTGCAACTTTTAACGAAATGCGAGCCTCAGAACATCGTAGAAACATTTTCAAAAATATTTTGAAAGTGAGGGTTTTAAGGCCTAAAATAATTTTGGTCAAAATAGTTTTGGTCCAAAATGGGATGTAAGGTTGGGATTTAGAAGCTCTTCTTGTTGAAGAAATCGAACATTTGCATAGCACAATTTTCATCATCAAGTGATCAATCAATGGCGCCCAAGCCTTAAGGGCTGTCAAAAATGGGGTGTCTACAGAGTGTAAGTCTTTTTCTATATAAAAAAAATAGTGAAAGTTACATCCCACAAAATTTTCATCTTTTGGTAATTATTTGCCCCACCTTGATTGGTAATTTCCTTGTATTTTAGTAGGATTCCTAATAGCCAGAAGAGAATCTTTAATATGATTTCAAACAATTACTTTTATATAGTTATTCCAAATTTATTATAAAATTATTTAATTTAATCTTGAAATTTAGGTAAACTATTCTTTCGAGAAAAGGTATTTGGAGATAGGCGTAGACATGTGATGTAGCGATCCCGATTTTGACCCAGTCAACTTACGGGGGGTCGAGCTGCCTGGTCAGCTTGCCGAAAGCAAAAACACAAAATGCATTCGAAACTGCTTACAGGAAAGTGTATTTCACGCTCGAGCGGGCCATATTATATCAGTCCGTAAGGGGAGATTTCAGATCACTTTTTTAGTTCTCTCTCTCTCTCTAAAACTCTCCAAAATTTCCAGATCTAGAACTTCTTTCTCTAGAAGTCATCTTCTCTCTTTGATTCCTCCAAATCCGTTGGGAGTGAGACCGAAGTTCTTCATCAAAGTTGTGTAACTTCTCGAGGGCTTCGTTGTGTGCGGTGGAGATCGAGTTTCAACACCGTAAATTTTGGGGTTTCATCTCATTCTTCTTCAAAACTTGAGGTAGGGATTTTCTTAGAGTTATATATATTTTTTGCAAGATCTATATGATTTTCGAAATCATCTTTCGATAGCTTTGAAAATTGATTGTTGATTCAAGAAGTTGAGCGATTTTGAAAGTGGGTTTGTCTGAAAATCCCTAATTTTTGGAGATTTTTTTTTAAGAGACTGAAAATTCATGAATGATATTGTTATATTTATTTTGTGTGTCAAAATAAATGGATGTTTGGAAAATTTCTTATTTATATTTTTATAAATGATGAATTTCCGGGAATATGAGAATTATTGTTCATTTTGGAAATTATTGTTCAAAATGTTGAAATAGTCTTGAAATGACTAATTGTTGAGGATACTTGAGAAGATGGAATTGTGTTATTCCTTAGATGATGAATTGGAATAACAGTATTTATATTCATCTTGTGTTATTGGCATATCAATTCATTTGATTACATTAAACTTTGAAAGTTGATTTGAAAACTTGCATTGAAAAAAGAATGTCAATAAACAAGTTTTCATGGAATGGTTTTGGGGTAAATACGTTGGTAACTCTTGATAGGTGGTGTAAATGATATTGAATAAGTTGGCCTGAGAGTCCAGGGTGAAAGACCGAAAATCGGCGCAAATAGGTGTCGAGTTTTCCGGTTAATACCGGTAAAAATGACAATTTGGTAGTACTTGTATAGTCTACTTGCAGACACCGACCTAGGAATGATCAGAGTCGTATTTACTGCTCTTGAAATGAATTGTTAAGTTTTGAAGAATTGAAATTGCATGCATCATTGAGCATGATGGTTTTCAAAGATGAAGATGTGATTTTCTTTTAAAAGGGCATAACATAGCATGTGCATTTCATCTCTTGAGACTTGTATAAAATGTATATACTTTGTTAAGGATTTCCTACTGGGCTTTATGCTCACCCTATGAGATTTTTGTGCAGGAAAAGATGTGGTGATGCCGCCTAACTAAAGGCAAGGAAATGTGTGTTGAGAGTACGAGACTCTCATTTTGCTGTGATTCTGTGCGTAAGCCAAGGGCTGTATGTGTGTAGTTTGAATAACCGTTTTGTGTAATCAGGCTCAAGCCTTAGAAACTTGTAAACCCTTGGGGGTATTTATTTGTTTATTTACTTGTTATTGGATTAATGTATTGTTGCATGAAGAACTATTGTATCATGTAATGTAAGTTTGGAGATTTATATTCGGTTTTCCTTGAAAGAGCCATGATTGTTGCATTATCATTTGGGCTAGAAATTTGGGGCGTTATACGTGACACGATCTAATAAGTTAAAATATACAAGATTGGTCTTGTTAGGCTCAAGATGATCTGGCCTTGGAGCTATGTACGGATGTTGGTGTGGTTGGGCCCATAGGGCCTACTACTGAAGGTCGTTGAGATGGTAATAAAGGGCATATGTGGCATATTGGATGCCAAGTTTTCAATTGATCCTTCTTATGTAGAGTTTTTGGATGTCGTTAGAGCCGTTGGACCAACTGATGGTGTTTTGAAAGCCTAAAAAGCTCACCAAATGCCTTTAAAAAATTACTAAAACACCTTCAGGTTCAAATGAAGTCTAGCACAATGCTTAGGGGTGTGCACGGTGTGGTTTGAGAGTAAAATTATAAATCAAATGGCGAATTGACTGATTAGTTTTGGGCGAATTGGAAGATTGAAGAATATTCTTAACCAATTATCAAGCATTAGTATAATATATAACACTAATTTACATAATATTTTTCATATATATAACATAAACTAATTTTACATAATATTTTTCATATATATATAACTACTAATTTGTAATAAATTTTACATCTTAAATTTTTCTCACACTCATTTGTACTTGAATATTTCATTAGAGGATAAAAAATATATATGTATTAACTATAACGGAGCGAAGCAATTTCGAAGGCAGATTAAATTTTAAAGTTTAATCCGTGGTTAACAAATAGAACAGTACGGATTGGTGCAATAATAGTGTATTGAGCAATATTTTACATAGTCCTAACAATACTTATGATGTTAGGGGCATGTCCAACCCCTAACATCCTCCATTTGAATCTACAAAACGTACTGAGAAGAGTAAATGACTAATGTAATATGTTAAAGAAGAACGTATGTACAAAACAAAGCCATGAGAGAAAATAAAGAGGAAGAAATAAAATTCTCATGTGTTTTGAGCTTGCCAGGTGGGTTGAAACTTCATTCTGAGATGGTACAAACTGAATATGGGTTTTGGAGGCCCATTTGTGCTAAATTGAAATTGCTGAAGACACTTGGAAGAGTGCTCAAGGGAGAGAGGGGAGATAGAGAGAAAGAGAGAGAGTCAAGGTGGTCTCATAGCTCAAAGAAACTGAGTAATGGAGATATTTGAGTTGAACATAAAAATTTATTAACAAATTTAGTCCGAATCGGCTGAAAATGGTACATTGCAGAATCTATTACTGTTAGAGGCAGTAGTGCAATAGTAGATATTTGGCTGTAAAGCTCTTGTGAGAGAGAAGAGATTAAGTTTAGAGGATGAATCAAAGAGAAAACTGATGTAGGAGAAAGTCAAAACCTTTAGTTTGCTCTATAAGAGCCAAGTTTGTGAAAAACTTGAGCTTCTTGCAAACTCTCTAATGGTAAAAATATTGAAAGAGTCTCTCAAATAAGGAAGAAGAGACTCTTATTTATAGGGAAATATAGTCTCTTAGATTTTGATGATTTTATAGAAACAAGAAATGCATATAGATATTGATTCTATGTTGTAGTCATTTGCTTCAAAAAATAGAAAATGAGTCTTACCATAAATAGTAATTTTTAGCAGTGACACCTATTTGCCACTACTACTGAACAGAGTTGAAAGATAGTTGAAAGTGACGAATTAGGCGTCAACCAATGAGAGATTGATATACAAGGTAATACCTGTCAAAGCAAGTATCCAAAGGTCTATGTTAAGTGCTAGAGTTATTTGTCTCTAAAGGTAATCATGTAATTTGTGTTTTTAGCTTTTTATTATAAATACATGTGTAAGGGGAGAACCCTAATTCATTAGTTTTAATACAACTTCAGCCATTCTCTCTCTTTCTCTTTTCTTTCATTCTCCTTCTTTCTTATATATAAATCTAACATGGTATCAGAGCTTGAACTTTCTCTTTGAGGATTTTTCTATACAGTTTTTTTTTTAAAAAAAAAATTCTTTCATGTTGGAAATTTGATGGGTTTATTCACCATGATTTTATTTTAATTTTTGGTAATTGTTTGATTGTTTTTTCAATTTTTGTTCATTTTCTTTTCTTCCTTTTTTTTTTTTTTTTTTTTTTTTTTTTGGGAAAAATTTGTTGTTTTTCGAAAGTCCTTATTTGAGGCCTTTTAGGTCAAATTTTTTTCCCTTTCTCTCTTATCCTTGGGAGCTGACTGCGGCTATTAAAGGGCATGGCATCATTATTTTGAAGGTTTGTTGCAGCTTCTCTCAGTTTATGTCAACTTTGGCTTCTTCTAGCTACGTTTTGGCTATGTTTTTGTCTCTAGAGGTAACCTATTGTTCCTAAGTTGGGTTTTGGATTTGCCTCTCTTTATTTTTTGTTGCTTCTTGTGCTACTATGTGGTTTTTGTTGTTTTAGGTTGATATTCCATGGCTGAAGGTGAGAATAAAGATCCTAAGGTCAATGAGGAGAGTGGGGAGCATTGCGTTATGACCTTTAATTATAGTCCCTCTCTTTAAATCGGTCTCGTGAAACTTGATGGTATCAACTATCTGATTTGGTCACGCTTCTGTAGTCTTGTCATTGCTGCTCACTGTTTGACTAGCTACATTATCGGTGCCCTTCCACAACCTACCAATGATGCCCCTCTACATACTTAATGGGTTTTTGAGAACACTTTGGTTATAACTTGGTTGATTAACTTCATACAACCCACCATTAGTCGGTCTTTCTTTTTATTGGATACTGCTCCTAATATTTGGATAATTGCCAAACAGATGTATTGTTAATAGGGTAATAATGTGCAGGCGTATGAGTTGAGGAATAAGCTTCGAGGCTTGGATCAAAAGGGTCAATCACTCGCAGTGTACTATGCTAAGTTAAGTAGCTTGTAGTAGGAACTAGATTATTACTAGAGTTTCTAGGCTGTTTATTCTAAGGATGCAACTTTGTTTCAACAAACCATAGAGAATGAGCGTGGGCATTATTTTTTTGCTGGCCTGAATTTGGAGTATGATCAGATTCGTGGTCAAGTGTTGGGTCGTTCCTTTGTCCTCACCTTATGCGAGACTTATGCTTTTGTTCAGCAAGAGGAGAGTCGGCGTAGTACTATGGTCTATTCCTCTATTCAGGATCGTTCTACTTTAGTTGTTGCTCCTACTACTCAAGATCCTAAGCCTAGTCCAGTTCAATTTGGAAGTAAGGGTACACTAGTTGATTGAGATCGATTGAAGCGTGATTACACTATGAGAAAGACAAACACGATCGGAAGCATTGTTGGAAGTTGAATGGTCATCCTACTCAGGGCCAAGGCTGTGGGAGTATAGCTCGTTCCCAAGGACATGCGTCTAAGATTGCTGCTAGTACTTCTTTTGAGACTAGTACTCTTTCCCAGGATGAGTTGCACACTATCAGGCATTTGATGGCTCGGGTTGATTCTTCTAGTTTTGCGTACATAAGTATTCCTGCTAGTGTCCTTAGTACATCCTCGTTGCCCTCTTGGATTATTGATTCTAATACTACTGACTACATTACAGGCGCCTCTAGTCTTTTCTATTCTTATTCTCCTTATTCTAGGCGAGATAAGGTTAGAGTGGTTGATGGCACTTTATCATCTGTATCCGGCAAGGGTTCTATTTATTGTTTCTCTTTCTTCTGTACTTCATGTTCCTTATTTTTCTACGAACTAACTTTCTGTTAGTAGTCGTACTGTTTCTCTAAATTGCTCAGTAACATTTTTCCCTACTCATTGTGTCTTTCAAGAACTGGTTACAAGGAAAATGATTGGCAGTTGTAGAGTGCATGGTGGACTATGCTTTCTGGATGTCGTCCCTTATACATTACCTTTGTCCTCCATCTAGGCTTTTCAATGCACTACTAGCTCCTTCCTTTATCTCCTTCATCAGTTGCATCGTCGTTTGGGCTTCATTTAGTAATTTAGAGAAACGTTTTCCTTTTTTAGTTGAAGATTGTCCTAAGAATAATTTTATTTGTGATGCTTGTG
Source organism: Camellia japonica (assembly GCA_030407325.1). Taxonomy (NCBI): domain Eukaryota; kingdom Viridiplantae; phylum Streptophyta; class Magnoliopsida; order Ericales; family Theaceae; genus Camellia; species Camellia japonica. Next base: position 27,737 of record JAPPVO010002488.1, on the reverse strand, counting down.
AGCTTGCTAAGCATAAATGTACCTATTATCCTAAAGTTAAGAAAAGAAGTACTTTTCCTTTTATACTTATTCGTACTGATGTGTGGGGGCCTTCCCCTATGATTTCTACTTTTGGGTATCGATAGCTTGTTACTTTTATTAATTGTTATTCTCACATGACTTAGGTTTACTTACTTTGAACTAAGAGTGAGGTCTTCTCTTGTTTTCGCATACTGATGAGATTGCAGATGAGATGGTGTCATATCAGTATAAGTTATCATTTTTCCTTCCTAGTCAATGGGCTATTATTTGTGTTAATGGGGATGCACTTCAGTCTATCTCTCTACCAATAGTTGATAGTCCTGTTGTTGATGATTTGAATCTCCTTATTGCTCTTAGAAAGGGAGTCAAGGCTTGTACTCAGCACCCCATTTCTAAATTTGTGTCATATGATTCATTGTCTCTTGTATATTGTACTTGTGTTTCGTTCCTATCTTCTGTATATATCCCATAGGGTTGGACAGAAGTTGTTAATGATTCTAAGTGGAAATAGGCTATAGTAGAAGAAATGCAAGCTCTAATACTTGGGAGTTGGTTTTTCTTTCTATTGGAAAAAAGCTAATGGGATTTAAGTGGGTGTTCACTATCAATTAGAAAACCGATGGGTCAATTGAACAGTACAAAGCAAGATTGCAACTAAGGGGTTCACCCAGACATATGGAATTAATTATTAAGAAACCTTTGCTCCTGTAGCTAAAATGAATTCCATTTGAACTCTTCTTTCATATACGGCTGACTTGGGGTGGCCTTTACAGTAACTAGATGAAAAGAATGCATTTCTCTATGACGATTTAGAGGAAGAGGTATATGGATGTGCTATTGTGATTCTTATCTCAGTTTAAAGTTAAAAAAGTCAGTAGGTTGAAAAAGGCTTTATATGGTTTGAAACAGTCCCCTAAGGCTTGGTTTGATGAATTTGTAAAGGCTATGTTGAGATTTGGGTATAAGCAAAGCAATGTAGATCACACTATATTTGTCAAATGCAATGTAAATAAAGTAACTATGCTTATTGTATATGTGGATGATATAATTGTGATAGGGAATGATGACGAGAACGTGACACATCTGAAGATGCAATTGGCTAAAGATTTAAGATCGAAGACCTTGGCCCGTTAAGGTACTTTCTTGGGATTGAAATTGCCAGATCTAACAAAGGTATCTTTATTTCTCAAAGGAAGTAGATTCTAAACCTCCTTGAGGAAACCAGCATGTTAGGCTGTAAACTAGTTGATTTGCCTATTGAGATTAATCATCATCTTTGCAGTGGGGTTGGTAACTCTGTTAAGAAGGAAAGATACCAAAGACTTGTGGGCCGACTTATATATCTATCTCACACTCAGCCAGATATTACATATGCAGTTGGGATAGTAAGTTAGTTTATGCTTGAGCCTCGTGCAACACATTTGGATGTTGTGTATCAGATTTTGAGGTACCTTAAATTAGCTCCAAGAAAATGAATTTTGTTTTTTGATCATGGTCACTTGAGGTTGAAAGCTTTTATAGATGCAAATTGAGTAGGTTTTGTGGATAAACGAAGGTCTACATCTGGAAACTGCACTTTTGTGGGGGGAAATTTAATCATCTGACATAGTAAGAAGCAAACAGTGGTATCTAGGTCTAATGCAGAGATAGAATACCGAGCTATAACGCATGATACTTGTAAACTCATGTGGCTTCAGCCCTTATTGGGTGATACAGGAATTGTTTGCGGTGATCCTATGAGTCTGTATTGTGACAACAAAGCTACCATCAACATTTCTCACAATCCAGTTCAACATAATAGGACCAAGCATGTTGAGATTGACAGATACTTAATTAAAGAGAAATTGAATAAGAGATTGATATGTATGCCTTTTTTGAAATTTGAAGATCAATTCGCTAATGTGTTTACTAAAGGTCTTAGTAGTACGATTTTTCATCCAATTTGTTGCAAGTTGGGCATGAGAGATATATTTGTACCAACTTGAGGGGGAGTGTTTAGTGTTAGAGTTATTTGTCTCTAAGGGTAGTCATGTAATTTGTGTCTTTAGCCTTTTATTATAAATACATGTGTAAGAGGAGAACCCTAATTCATTAATGTTAATACAACTTTAGTCGTTCTCTCTCTTTCTCTTTTCTTTCATTGTTCTTCTTCTTCCTCATATGTAAATCTAACAGTCTCCAAAGTTTAAATTATTATAATAGCTACATAAGCCTTATGGAAAAAAGATAACTTTCGTCGATAATACTCATAATATCTCTTTCTTGTGGATTTAAGATTTTATTTTCTCATGAATTTGATAGCCCTTTTGTCTACTAGCACGATATTTAATTCCCGTGTGTATTTTTATTGCGTCAAGTGGTATCAAAGCGAGATTTTTCTTGACTCAATAGTACAAGACAAAGGAGGACACGCAAACTCTATTTATGGTGATCATAAGGTTGGTGTGAAGTGCAAGGTGTTCAAGAGACAACAACATTAATTGAATGGGACTTGTAATATGATTACGGGGTTGAATCTCAACACCAACAAACGTATCACCAGCAGGGATCGGGTACACGTCAAGAGAGCTACCCAAGGCTAATCGGTTAATCATAGTGTTAATAAGAATTGAGATACAAGACTTGTCCAAAGCTAACCTGTTACCAACAACATTTTGAAGCACACTACTCATTGTCAACCTGATAACAATAGTGAATTTGAAGACGAATTGGATGAGAAGCCCAAATATATTTCACATTATCAATTTGATAGCAATATCGATACAGAAGATGAATATAAGAGGTATGCAAGTAGGAATGAGGAGGCAACGAGAGTTTAGGTCACAATATTTTTTAAAATACAATGATTATTTCATGGCTACATCTTCATATCAAAATACTTCAAGCACAGTTATGTCAAGAAGGTGATCAATTGAGTTCGACCAATCAATTGAGTTCCAGCCATGGTTGGGACAACCAAGCTCTACAGGTCAACTAATCAATCAAACTCAGTTGAGGTTTTCCAAGCTAGGAACAACTGAGGTCAACCAAGATCTGCTAAGGATATAACTATCATATCTTGATTATTATGATGGTTATGAGACCGCAAAAGAAGAAAGAGGTTGAGTTGAACTCAAAGACGAAAAAGAAATAGAAGATGAGGTACTAGAGTCGATGCACATAACAAAGAAATTGATTGATGATGCACTTGATGTTTTAAGGTTGAAAATTGAAGGCTAAACTGAATTTAAGACATTGCAAAATCAAGAAAGCATGCAAGTTCTACATAAAATAAATTTTGTTGATTTTCTTGGTGCGGAGGAATTTGATTTGATTTTCAATATTTATCTACTTGATCTTGTGAAACAATTGAAGCATAAAGAGAAGAGTTTTGGGAAAAGAAATTAAAGTATTCCAAATATCTCTTTATTTTGGCATGGAAAATAGCAAATTAATTTCTAATTTGAACTCGAGGCCAGTTTTTATTAAGAAGATGAGTTTGATATAAAACAAGATTTGAGAAGTTTTTATATTTTTAGTTTTGTTATTTTTAATATTATTTTATTAGGATATTTATAATTTAATATGAAATATTATAGATTTAAGGAAAATTTACCCATAAATCTTATATAGGGAATATTGATCTATTTAGTCGTAAAAGTTTTCTTATGAACCAATTAGTCCTTTTTGTTTTGAAAAGTTGTATTTATGGTGTCATTTGAGTTTAAGTGAATACCCTTTTGTGATTCATTTTTCCAATTTTATGATTTGTTTTTGGGATGGGAATGAAAATGTGAGATGTGGAAGATCCTTTTGGGGGGATTAATGGTAGAAGTGTGGGTTGTCAATCGTGACAATCTACATTTCTGTTAGTGTGGTTTTTTGGTGTTACATTAGATTGCTATGTTTGGGAAAGAAGTACGCTAAGGAGTTTTTAGAATAATGTTTGAGAGCTCGAAATTTTGCCTTCCCTAATCCCCCTAATGCCCAAAACGACGTCGTTTTGGGCATTAGGGTTTTTTTTTCTTTTTTTTCTTTTTTTCTTTTTTTTCTTCCATGTTTCACCATTTCCGAGCTCAAAAAACGCAGGGGGAAGACGCAGGGGGAAGAAGGAGAGGGAAAGGAGAGCGGAGAGGCGAGAGGGAAAGAGAGGGAGACACACACACACAGAGCCCCCTGCATTCCGGCCGACCGTCCGATCGTCGCAGCTCCGCCATCGTCGCAGCTCGGAGATGGATCGTCGCAGCTCGGAGATGGATCATCGCAGCTCCGCCATCGTCGTAGCTCTGCCATCATCGCCGCCGCCGTCGTCTGCCTTCCTTCTTTCTTCTTCTCTTCTTCTTCTCTTCCTCCGCGTCTGCTTCTTCTTCTCTGATTCAACGAAAAAAAAAAAAAAAATCCAAAAACGTCGAAACGACGTCGTTTTTGGTTCGGGGGATTAGGGGGGGCAAGAATTCGAGCGACGTAGCATTGTTGTTTTTAATAACATTGATTGGAGTGTTACGTTTAGAAAAAAATATACTAAGGAGTTTTTTTGAAATGTTACGTTGTTACGTTTGAAAAAAATATACTAAGAAATTTTTTAGTGTGTTAAATTGGAGTGTTATTATTCAAAGGTGTGAACCCAAGACCCTACGTTTCATTAAAAACACTTCTATATTATAATATTAATATCTCTATTATTTATTTTTATTCTTACTTATCTGAATTGCACACGCATCATGTGTCACCCGTTAGTTATATATATGTGAACAGTAAATTTGGTGTCCAAACCTCCAAACCTTCTCATGCCACATAGCGGATTTATATATGCTTTTTTATTATACTACGATGCAAGTAAGGTTTGAACCCAAAACCATGGATTTCATTAAAAAACACACTTATCATTTAAGTAACTTACATATTATAATATTAATTTTATTTATTATTATTTTTTTATTTTTACTTATCTGAATTACACACTCCACGTGGTAGATTTTTCTATCCTAAAATAAAAAATTAATTTACAAAGGCATGATCAAGATTTGATCCAAGATCTTGTGTTTTATTAAGAACACTCTTACCATTTAAGTAATATACATATTATATTATTATTTTTTATTATTACTTATCTGAATTACACACACATCATGTGTGCCACCCGCTAATACTATTATTAAGGCTAGACTTGGTTTCCAAATCTTCTTTCTATCCTAAAATAATTTTTTTTTTTTGCAAAGGCGTGAATAAAGTTTGAATATAAGATCTTCTTGGATTTTATTAAGAACACTCTTTTCACTTAAGCAACGTACATATTATGATACTAATTTATTTATTATTTGTTTTTATTCTTACTTATCTGAATCGCACATGAATCACGTATGCCACCCGCTAGTAAATAGTTATGTAAGCCTTATGATAAAGAGACAACTTTTATTAATAATATTCATAATTTCTCCTCGTTGTGGATTCGATGGTTGTGGATTCGATGATTTATTTGTCGTGAATTCGAGAGCACTTTTCCTTTATTAGAACTAGCATGTCACCCGTACTATGCACGGGATAATTATAAATATTTATATTTGTTTTAATTTTTTTTAATATATAAATTATGTTTTTTTAGATTTTTTATAAAAATAATTTAACAATCTTATCACTAACTATAGTGATAAGGAGAAATTAAAAAGGCTACTGCAGTAACTATGCACGGACTGTATCTGTAATTATTTGTATAAGGGGATTTTAAATGCTATTGACCAAATCAATAAATACAGGCATGTGGATTGGAAAAAGTTAATAAATGCTGAGCAGGGGATTTTGACCAAATCAATAAATGCTGAGTTTTTTTTTTAAAATAAAAAATTAGAAAATTAAGATTGAAAGATTGGAGCTCCCACAAGGCTTGGGGTTTAGAAACCCCATTTTTCTTAAATTGCGATTTTTAAATGTCTTTTTTTTTTTTTTTAAATGTCACTTTTTTTTCCTTTTTTATATTATATTAAAATTTAATATTTTGATAATAATCATATGTGTTGGACTTTTCAAGAGATTAAATGTCTTCTTTTTTTTATTATATTATGTTAAAGTTTAATATTTTGACAATAATCATATGTGTTGGATTTTTCAAGAAATTTTTTTTATGCTTGTTCTTAATGCATTAAAGTGTTATTATGAGGGATAATAATTATATCTGTTGAGACTTTTCAAGGAATTCATATGTGTTGGATTTCAAAGAATTTTTTTTATGCTTGTTCTTAATGCATTAAAGTGTTATTATGAGGGTAAGATTTGGGGGTTAGGAGAAGTTAATAAATGCTAAGGTTTTTTTTTTTTTTAAATCAAAAAATCAAGAAATTTAGATTGGGAGATTGGAGCTCTAACAAGGCTTAGGGTTAAAAGTCTCATTTTACTTAATATATAGTATAGATTAGAATGATACCTAGTTCCTGCATGTATTTCCATTGTGTCATGATCAAAGGTTCTAGTATATCCACCTATATATATATGAATCTTATTCTCCTTTCGTATTTGTTTGGATTTCTTCACTCCTGCTTTTGACAGTTTTATGTCATATGACTAATAACGGTACATTGTGTTTGATTTTCCTTGTGATTGAGAATTATTGGGCTTCATATTACAATGATACATTATAATTTTAACCACCAACAAAATAATTACAACATGCATTTTACTAGAACTACCAAATAAAATAATGTTGTTTCCAAGCAATATTTTGCATAATCTGAACTAAGGAAACCAAAATTCAAATCAGTATGTTTGGTTTCAGTTTTCTGAATTCAGTTTTTTGAAAACTGAATTTTTTGGTTTTCGTATATTTTTTGTTTTTAGTGAATATTTTTAAAATTTTAAATATTTTTTTTACTTTTTTAGATGCACTATACTTAGATGTATCTAAAAAGTACAAAAATTGTGAAAAAATATTTTAAAAAATTAATAAATACATAAAAATATAAAAAAATGTACTAAATTCTCGTTTTTTTTTTTTTATACTTTTAGTATTTAGTGAATTTTTAAAAGGTTTTTTTCACAATTTTTTTACTTTTTAGATATATTTATATTAAGTATGTCTAAAAATTAAAAAAATTACTTAAAATATTAAAAAAATTCATTGAAAACATTAAAATATGAAAAATGAAAAAATAGAATTTTCTGAAAACTGGAACCTAACTTTCAGACTGTCTACCAAAAGGTTTGCCAAGATTTGCCATTCTTAGAATCTGCATTTGACATTAAACCATCATAATTCCGGAAGTGTGCACTGTGTGACTGAGCCAATACCACAGTGAGCTCTGAATTTGCATGTCAATGGCCCGTCTTTAGCAGTTAATCGAGCCATCAGTTGTACGTGCACATAAATCACCTTACCGTACACACAAGTAAGTAAGAAGATCATTTAGTTCAAATCAAGAGAAGGGGACGAATTAATCAGCTTAACTAGCAATGATTGATTTTCAAACTTGTAATGTTCACAAACCAACAACCCAGAATCATCATAGAAAAAAAAGCCCAACAATTGAAATTATGTACCGTCACAGGTTTCAGCTGTAAAGAAGAAGAATGAACGGTTCTAGCAGTTCATCACCTATTCTAGTAACTAAGAAGCACGTGTGAAGAATTTACATACTTTTCGAAAGAACAATTGAAAAATCACATGAAGGTAGGTAATCATATCAGAAAATTTTGATCAACTATCCTGGATTTCTTGCTGTGAATTTAGGCACAACTATGAAGCTAGGACCCTCTCAATGGCAGCCACATAGAACTCCTTGGGCATGGTACCAACCACAGATTCGCGTCTCTCTCCATTCTTAAACAGCATAACCACTGGCACAGCTTTAATGTTATAGTTCTCAGCAACTTCCTGGTCATTGTCTGCATGGAGTACAAAGCATTTTAGTCTCCCAGCAAACTCTGTTGCAAGCTCATCAATCACCCGGTGAACCATCCTGCATGGCCCACACCAGCTAGCATGGAATTCAACAAGGACCGGCATATCACTGTTCAAAATCAATTTGTCCCACGACTTCCCGGTGACCACTGCAGCTGCACATTGCAAAAATAGCATAGCTCAGAGAGATATTTAATTTATCATACACATCTTCCTGATATCTCAACATGAACTTCAATTTAATTTGTCATACAATATGCCAGACTCTCGTTTGTGTCCTGCACGGATGTTCAATCTCTGAGAAGGTTGCAGACTTCTGAAATGATCTTATAAACAGTGAGAAGACAAATTAAAAAGGCTTATGTCTAGCCATTTTTTCTTTTTTGATAAATTACTTCTGTCTAACCATTATAATGCCCACTCTTCCATTAAATATGCTTATTTCTCATAATTAATTCTTATCAACCCATTAAATCAACTCAAATAAATTGAAGGTTTGACTACACAAGTAAAAAAGTTCAAAAGGGGGAAGGATATAAACAAAAAGTTCCCATAGCAAGTCACTATTATTTCAGAAAATATAATATACAGATCACAAAACCAAAATGAACAATACAAACAATAAAATGCCATTGTTTAAGTTTCTTCATTCCACTGCAGTTGTGCTAAAGCATCTCAAAATGACACCCATCACTTTGCACCACAACCCCTCTGTAGATACAAATATTCGATTAGATTTCTTCCCAAGTCTGCACTTCAGTATCTTCTATCTCTCCATTTCATCCAACCTATCCAATTCTCTAGCAGCATCCTAAATTGACACTCAACAGCTGAATTGTATCACCTTATCTCTCAGTTAATGTACAGATTTGGTTGAATCCTTTTTAGATTTTGTATCTAGTTAGCTACATCTACACAATTCTCTTAAAAAGTCACCACAAATTGATAGCCAACACTTGAATTATTTCAACTCCAAACAGAAATAAAGCTTCAATGAACCAAATACCCTATTCAACCCTGAGGCATCTAATCTACGCCCAACCTTTGCACCATTCATATGATCTCCCAAAAAGTACAAGTACATGATTTGATCTCTATCCCAAATTTTCCTTCCAAAAGCATCCAACTTGACAGTGAACTTGCACGACATGAGCTTTCGATAAATGTAAAGTTTTGGTGGGATTTCTTCCCCAAATATCTCCTCACTGCCACAAAGCGCCATAAGCTTATTGTGAAGGTGAAGATTGACATACATCACTCAAACAAGCATATGATCCTATAATCTGTTTTCAGGTTAGAGGCTATTTCAAAAGCATATGATGCTAAGCTACAATCTGAATCAGGGTTAGCGACTTTTGCCCAAGTTTCCTTCCATCTAGAAATTCACAACCATTACAGTTCATCAAAGGGCTACAAGCATACAAGCAAATTAACAACCTTTGAGGAAGAAGCTAAGCGTTCTTTCCAAGGTGGGAGATTTCATTTTGCCACCCACTTCCATTGTTTCCTAACCAATAATTCAGTCTTATATTTTATCCAGATGGGTGTAATTCCATTGATAACTTCTGCTAATATGAAAATAATAGCGAGTTTTCATTCACAATTTTAGTCTTCATTGAGACTACATGTCTGTTTAACAAAAGAAGATAGTCATATCATATTATGCAATTCCACATAATAGCAATATGACTACTAGTTGAACTAGCAGACCTATTCTGCAGCAGTCTCCAATGACACTGCAGCAGTAATAGAGAAAAGAATTCATAGACATCAATATATAAGAACATAGTTAAGATCAGGGCTTATTTCAACAAATAGCAACAAAAACAGTAATCAATTGCATCAAGAATCAAGACAAAACAAGAGAACATAAGTCATAATAGATCAGCAGAAAAGGAGTATACTAAAACCCGACCAAATTTCTCGTAAGCAGCTTTTGGACTTGCAGAGTTAGATCCTCTATTTTCAAACAACCAGCCTTGACATCTATTGGTTTTAAAAATGCGAAAAAAAAAAATTGCAAATACTAATGAGGCCACTATAAATGTGGAACTGAACTTGATTCCGTAAAGACTTTGATTGTTATCAAAACAAAATCTGATATAGCACTAGTCTACTAGAACATGTTCAATTTCTTTAAATCTCATGCCCAATGGTTTGCCGGGTACAATTTGAAACTGCCATCCCTGAATAAGCATGTGATGGGAGATGTCAATCAAACAACTATCTGTCTTCCCCCATCCCATCAAATATGTTGATCCAAATTTTTCAAGAATTTGAACAAGAAATAAAAGTTTTCACTTATAAATAATAACATTCATTTTTCAGCAAATCAGAAAACATGAGTTTTAAAGTAATTTCTGTTTCTTACATCCTCAAAGATCCAAATAAGTTAAGTTACTAGATATTTACTTATTTTCTCACCAAATCCCTCAATCCAAACAATCAAGCTGATTTTCACGACTAGAAGAAAGAAGCCAATAAAAGCACAAATCACGAGAGCATTGTAAAAATCAGAAACTCAAAAGAGAGAGATGATTGATTACCTTTGGGTTCACGGAGACAGAGGACTCTGAGGCGGGGAGGGGAGTTTGGAACCCTAATACCTTTCTTGGGCTGAAAGCGAGAAGGTGAAGAAGAGAGGTTGTTAGGGTTAGAAGAAAGGGAGAGAGGTCGCGAAGATGACGAAGAATGAAGGAGGAGATGTGTAGTAGTACAAGAAGGAAGAAACAGAAGAAGCCATTGGCTTGCTTTGCTTCAGGCCAAACCAAAATGTTAAGACCGATGGAGGAGAAGAGGAAGAAGAAAACAGAAGATGCACCTGTCCGTCCAGCTAGTATACGAGTATACACACCAACCGAACAACAAAATTGGGGGAGGGAGCGCACGTTTTTCTTTAGGATTTATTGCTCAAATGTGATGTGACTGGCCTGGTTGGTGCCTAGTGCTACCAACAAATGAAATTCACATATGGGTATTAGTAGATTTATAGAGATTACAGATTTCGTCTTGATAATTTGAATCGTTTAATGTGTAAAATTTGTTGAGTATTATATATATTTATAAAAAATTACGTTATCAGATATCGATAGTTACATGATCAATTCAGTTTTGTATAAAAAATAGACGATGAAAAACTAAGTAATTGACAAAAATCTGATCCGATGAAATAGTTATTGATATCCGATCAACGTAATTTTTTACAAATATATAGTACTTAACGAGTTCTACACATTGAACGGTTCAGATTATCGAAACGGGACCCGTGATGAATCCCCGCGGATCCAATAACACTCTCCAATTCGATCACGGATAGAAGGGAAGCCAATCCTTTCACATATAATACCACAAAAATGTCACATATGATTAAAAGTTAAATTTTGGCTTTTAATCTATTTTGAATTATATTATCTTTCCACTTTTTTACATATTTTTCTAAAAAAAAGTTTTAAAAAAATTAAAAAGTTAATTTTAACCAACTTCTCAAAACAATCCTATGTAGGCCTATCTATTGGAGTATTTTTGGCTCATATTTATATTTTATATTTTGTGAATTTCATTTGTACATTTTGAGTTGTTTTATGAATTGATTTTTTTAATAATTTTTAAATTTTTTATGAAATTTTTTTTTTTTAAAAAGGAGTGACTTATTAATTTTTTGGCTAAAATTTTAACTTTTCAAAATAGGCTTTAAGGATCATTTGGTAACATATTTTTTTAGTGACTTTTTTAATTTGTTTTACTAAAATATGAGAGGAAAGAGATTAATATGTTTGTAATGATTTTTTAGTTTTTTATGAAAAGTGTTGGAAAAATAATAATTTTTTGGTGAATTTAATGCAATATTAAAGTGTGTGTCAGTCCTCAATTGAGGTGGATTAAAGTGAGTTTAGATTCTTTGTAATGAAATCTTTACACTACAAAAAGAATGACCAAAAATCATTAAGATTTGAATGAAAAATTGACTCATTAAGTTGGCCTCATGAAAGAGATGTTGGAAAAGGTGGGTGCAGAATTATACACATTACACATGTGTATAAAATGGGTGTAACTCCTCTATAATGATGATAGATTAAAGCCATCAACTGGGAGTTCTGCAAAATTAAGTCTTGCCATCAACTGGGAGTTTTGCAAAATTAAGTCTTGTCATCAATTGGAAGTTTTGCAAAAATTAAATCTCATGCATTTGTTGCAAGAGTCTTTTCCTCTCTCTCTTTATGTGTATAAAAGGAGACTCTCTCTTTCATTCTTCAACACAAGAAATTTTTGCTATATTTGTATGTTCAGAATTTTTCCTCCAAGTTTTATATTCTTCCTAGTAAGAGAGTGCTACCTTAGTTTTGTTCACCGAGGCTACGCAGTTGGTGCTTTTGTTGTAGTTGGTTCAACCGTCGTATCCTGGGAGATAGACGTCGAACAACCTCCAACACCCAATCGGTGAGGCGGTGAATCTGTTTTAAGGACATTGTCTAGTGCAGGCTTCGGTTTGCCTTATGTTGTTATTTTATTTTATGTATTTCTATTCTTCTACTTGTAATTTCTAGCATGATGTCGTAGTCTATAATTATAAATATAAAATATGAATTTATTTGTTCTGTGTGATCCCACAATTTATACAACAATCTTAAAACAGATTATATAATATTAAACATATAGATTCATCTAGTAATTTAGCATAACACAGATTATTTTATTTGGTTACTTTCTGTGCTTCATATGAAAAACATATTTGCCCAGTGAATTTTTTTTGTAAGGCCACTTACCACTATTTGCTATAAGAAAGGATAATTCGAATGGAAATATATATTTATGCCTGTTATTGTTTTGTTCCTTGGAGCACCACTGTAATAGAAATTTTGACTATTAAATTCATATAGATATGAGCATGCTACTGTTTTCCTCCTCATTTTGCCTAGTGTTGCATGCATAAAAATCATGATTAGGGATTTCTTTAATTTGCATGCAAGCTATTGTTTCATACATGTTGGTTAGATTTAAATTGTTATAATTTGTATTTTAATAACTGCATGTGGTGAACCAATCCTTGTATTAAAATAACATGTAGACCACTGTGTAATTGGTTTTGGTTAGACATTCACTGTTTCTTATGTAATTGAATATATGCAATAGTATGTGCTAATTGTTCAATTTAATTAGAATACATATATTTCTTGATTGTTTAGTATAATTTAATTTGATGAGCATGATTCATGATTCCTACCATGTGGTTTGATTTTAAGATAATTTACATGGTCTTTAATTTTCTAAAATTTTACTTTAATAAAATTATTTACATGTTAATTACTATAGAATTATTTGTATGTTAATTGCTAGAATAATTTACATGTTTATAACATGTTCATTGCATTGGAAAATTTTTCATATAGTTCTTGCCTATTCAATTCATTTATAACTCATGGCAATTAATTTTATTTATTTATTTAGAGTTATAAGTTTAAATGTTTATTGTGAATTAATTGCATTCATAACTCATGACTATTAAATTTTAATTTTGTAACTTGTCTATATTTATTTACTCATTTATTGTGTAAATTTAATTTTGGAGTTTTAGTTGTGTAATAATTTCATACATAACTGATGGGTATTAAAGTTTTAATTTAATTTAATTATGGAGTTATACGTTTATTTTTGTAACTCATCTAGCATTTTAATTCATTAGTTAATTTTATTATTAAATAGTTTGCTAAATGGTTTCAAGTTTCTTTAGATTGTTTGGCTTGTATTTTCCTATGGTTTTTTACTAACTTTCTTTATAGGAATACCTATGCGAAAGGGATTGGGAAAACAAATACAAAACCAAGTGAATAGTCTTTGGGATATACAAACAAAAAGTATGGACGACTAACCTTTGTGATGAATAGGAATACCTAAGCGTGGAAAGGATTTTGGACTATATAAAATCCTTATGAATTGGTTACTCTCTTTATAATTGAAACAATTTTTTGCTTGAGATTTAGTAGCGGTTAATTGCAAATTTTATTTTAAAGCAAGGTTGTTTGCCTGGCATGTTGGAAGCATTTTATATGCGTGTAATTGTTATAGCAATTTTTTACATTGTTTGTAATTTGATTAGTAATTTTTAAATTGCTTGTAAGTTTGGAACTTGATTTGGTTTTCTGTAATAGAAACCAAAGCGTATAGCCTTGGCTAAAAAGTAGTTATTATTTGTTCAGAAATGACAACTAAGACGGATTTGGTTTCAAACCTTTGGGATTTGAGGAAATCTTTGGGTTTAATCATTTTATTCCCAAAGTGTTAGAAAACCAAGTTTGGAGAAAGTTTTTGGTTATAATCTGATTATTTCCAAAGTATTTTGGTTTATAATCTGATTATTTTCAGAGTGTTTTGGTTTTGAGAAAAGAAACCAAATTCAGCATTAGCTAAAATATTTCTGATTTTTATTCAGAAATAATGGGTTCAGTTCTGGGAGTACCGGTTAACTTTTATGAGCATAATAGTAACACTCTGTTGTAATTTTTCAGAAATAGCTTCAAGAGGTGACAATAGAAATGGTGTTCCACCTAACAATCTTAAACCTTGCGAGGTTCTTAGAGGAAGATCTAGAGAAATCAAGTGTGATTAAAAGAAATCATAAGATTGCATAATAATATTCCTGAATTAATCAGAGGCAATTAGTATATTATTCTTGTGACAATTATAGCATATATGATTGCTATGTGACTTTGCTTAAAAGCAAAGATAAGACAATCCGTTAGGGTGAGTGAATATATTTTTGAATTTTTAAAATTCTGAATATATTCTTAAATTGGTGGCTTCTAGTGAGTACAAGATCACTGATCACAGAGATAGAAAACTGATAGTTCCTAGGAGGTGTTAGACCACTAGCTACACAGTTATGAGATTGTGGTTTCTAGTAGTGAACAGATTGATGATCACATATCAAGACATGATGGTTCCTAGTAGTGGAGAGGCTACTGATCATATGTCAAGACGTGATGATTCTTATTAATGAAAGAGTCTATTGATCCTATGTCAGGACATTGTGATTCTTAGTAGTAAAGTGACTACTGATCACAGGTTAAAACATTGTGATTCCTAATAGTAGAAAGTCTACTGACCACATGCTGAGAAATTAGTGATTCCTAGTGATAAGACTGCTGGTCATGTTATGAAGTTTCGAATAGTAGACTATTGAACATTGGATTTGTGTTTCCTAATAGTAAGACTATTGGCTTCAGAGTGATAGGTTGGACCAAATATGTTTGGGTGCCTAATTCGGTTGATGACGTTTTGGGAATGTATTTACTGTGATATGATTTTGAGAGTTTCATAATCATTGTGACACAATGCATTGTTTAAAGACCCTGTATAAATTTTGGAAAAAGGCCAAAAGCCTTTGTATAAATTCTACAAATGTAGGGATGTCATGCAAAAAATGGTAATATCTAAACCCAAGAGGGTTAGGATAAGCCTAAAAACCCGTTGACTTTGTATTCAACGATTATGCACAATCTAGCAATGCATATTGATTTCTTGTATTTAAGTCTGCTATTCCAAATATATACAAGAATACTATCATGGAATCTAGAAATGCATTTGTCTTTGAAAATGTATTTCCTTGTCGTCTCCAAGAAGGGGTTCCGAGTTCTATGAAAGAGGTAGAAGGTGACAATGATCACATAGATGATCAAGTCGATGATCAAGCTGAGGAAGTAGATGAGCCAAGAAGAAGTAAGAGGGCTAGGACTACGAAGTCCTTTGGTCCAGACTTCTTGACTTATATGTTAGAGAGAGAACCTCGAACTTTCCATAAAGCTGTGACTTCATCTGAAAGTCCTTTGTGGAAAGAAGTAATTAAGAGTGAGATTGATTCCATCTTACAGAACCATACTTAGGAGTTGGCTGATCTACCCCCAAGCAGTAAGGCCTTGGGGAGCAAGGGGATCTTTAGAAGAAAGATAAAAACAGATGGATCAATTGATAAGTATAAAGTTAGGCTAGTTATCAAAAGATACAGGTAGTGTAAAGGCCTGGATTACTTTGATACGCATTCACTTGTGACAAAGATTACATCCATTCACATGGTGATTGTGATAACAGCTTTACGTGGTCTAGAGATACATCAGATGGATGTAAAGACAACTTTTTAAAATGGAGATTTGAATGAAGAAATCTACATGGAGCAACCCGGCGGGTTTTTAGCTCCAGGACAAAATAAGAAAGTCTGTAAGCTTGTCAAACCATTGTATGGTTTGAAGCAAGCTCCTAAACAATGGCATGAGAAATTTGACAATGCTATGTTGTCAAATGGATTCAAAATCAATGAGTGTGACAAATGCGTTTATATCAAAGACACTGACAGAGATTATGTCATTTTGTGTCTATACGTAGATGACATACTCATTGTTGGTAGTAATGATGAGATGATTAAAACTACCAAGAAATTATTAAACTTTAAGTTTGACATGAAAGATATGAGCCTTACATATATAATTCTAGGTATTAAGATTACTAGAACATCTAGTGGTATTGTACTTTCTTAGTCTCACTATGTTGAGAAGATATTTGAGAAATTTGGTAAATCAGATACAAGTGTGTCTAGGACACCGGTAGACGTAAGTCTACATTTGACCAAGAATAATGGTGAGAGTGTCTCTCAACTAGAATATTCTCGGGTCACTGGAAGTTTGATATATCTGATGAGTTGTACAAGATCGGATATAGCCTACTCTGTTAGTAGGCTTAGTAAATACACGAGTAATCCGAATGCCACTCATTGGAGAGGCATTACGCGAATGTTAGGTTATCTATGCTATACTCGGGATTATGGGTTGCATTATACCAGATACCCAGCGGTACTAGAAGGTATAGTGATGCTAATTGGATATCTAATATAAAGGACTCCAAATCCACTAGTGGTTATGTGTTTACCCTCGGAGGGGTAGCCGTGTCTTGGAAATCTTCCAAACAAACGTGTATATCGAGATCAACGATATAATCTAAATTTATTTGGATAAAGCAACTGAAGAAGCTAAATGGCTTCGCCAGTTCGTTGAGGATTTTCGACGTTGGCCGAAACTTGTGCCTGCTATATGTATTCATTGTGATAGCCAATCGATAATTGGACGAGCACAGAGTCATATGTATAATGGAAAGTCTAGACATATCCGTCGTAGACATAATTCCATACGACAACTACTCTCTAATGGAGTTGTCTCTCTAGACTATGTAAAGTCTAAGGACAATATTGCAGATCCGCTAATCAAAGGGTTAACTCAAGAGTTGGTAGAAACGTCGTCAAGAGGAATGGGGTTAAAGCTTTTAGTAATGTTACCGGAACGGAAAACCCAACCTAGTTGACTGGAGATCCCAAGATCTAAGTTCAAAGGGACAACCTAATTTCGTGTAACGGATGAGTCACTAAAGAGGTAAATCCTCTTGCCCATTCCTTTGTACAGTGATACCTGGTGGGGATGAAAGGTTAAGCTAATGCTTTTAATGACTTAAGTGATATTAATAGTCAACCGTGGTGTAATGAGATACCTCATATAGGTCACTTTTGTAAGTGTGAAGTGGGATCGCTTCTTTAGGAACTAGTAAGGCTGAATTCTTTAAAGTCACTCACAAAACCAGGCTAGTATTCCATGCCAAACCGGACACAAAAGTGAGAACAGAACGATGATTAGAGTAATTCTTGTGTAAGATCTGTTGTCTTGGTTTACATAAACGGTAGAACAGTGTTAGACTTTGTATTCACTAGACAACCAGTAAATCTGATAGACTTCACTAGGAGGGGTTCAAAGCCAAAAGCTATCTTTTCCGATGCCGGGATTATTCCGTTGCACTTTCTCCGAGTCTTTGTTGTTAAGCGTTGTCCGTTTGTTGTTATTTAGTCAAATTTTATTCATGTGGGGGACTGTTGGAAAAATAATAATTTTTTGGTGACTTTAACGCAATATTAAAGTCGGTGTCAATCCTCAATTAAGGTGGATTAAAGTAAGTTTAGATTCTTTATAATAAAATTTTTACACCACAAAAAGAATGACAAAAAATCATTAAGATTTAAATGAGAAATTGACTCATTAAGTTAGCCTCATGAAAGAGGTGTTAGAAAATGTGACTGCAGAATTATAAACATTGCACATGTGTATAAAATGAATGTAACTCCTCTATAATGATAATGGATTAAAGCCATCAATTGAGAGTTTTGCAAAATTAAGTCTTGCCATCAATTGAGAGTTTTGCAAAAATTAAACCTTGCCATCAATTGAGAGTTTTGCAAAAATTAAATCTCTTGCATTTGTTGCAAGAGCTTTTTCCTTTCTCCTTCCATGTGTATAAAAGGAGACCCTCTCCTTCATTATTCAACACAAGAAATTTTTGCTATCTTTGTGTGTTCAGAATTTTTCCTCCAAGTTTTATATTCTTCCTAGTGAGAGAGTGTTGCCTTAGTTTTGTTCGCCTAGGCTACACAGTTGGTGCTTTTGTTGTAGCTGGTTCAACCGTCGTATCTTGGGAGACAAACGTCGAACAACCTCCAGTACCCAACCGGTGAGGCGACAAATCTGTTTTAAGGATACTGTCTAGTGCAGGCTTTGGTTTGCCTTCTGTTGCTATTTTATTTTATGTATATATGTTCTTCTACTTGTAACTTGTAACATGATGTTGTAATCTATAATTGCAAATATAAAATATGAATTTATTTGTTTTATGTGATCCCACAATTTATACAACAAAAAGATATGCAAAAAGTAAAGTAAATGAAAATAAATCTTTAACTTTTTGGTAATTATTAATTTTTTTAGTAACTTTTTAACAATAACTAAGAGTTTACGAACAATCTCTTAGTTTCTGTTTCATTAATAGAATTAATAGTAAGATGATTAATAATCTATTTGATTAGTATATGGTTAGTTATCCATGTTTTATTTTCAATGAATATAAAAATATATAATCTCAATTATATATTTATCTTGCATTGTTAGTTATAGGATTACAAAATGAGAGAATTACCCATCAATAGGGACAAAAAAAATTATTTACAAAAAAAATAGGAAAACTTATAATTTTAATTATTAATATTTATAATATTTTCCATTTGTTTGTAAATATTTTAATCTGACATAGTGTTAATGTAATTTCTCCTTAAAAAATTCATCAGTTTTATTAAATAGAATGTTCATCTAATCTAATCTGGATGATAAAAAAAATAAAAAATTTACAACTAAATAATGGCCTTGTTTCCTACGGCTTAAATGAATTTATTATAACTTACTTTAATTTAAAAGTTGGTATCAGATTATTTGGTATAATTTCTACTTATAATTTATTGGACAAAAATAGCTTAAATAAATTTAAAAAATTTAATTATCTAAAAGTGAAGAGAGTGATATTTTTAAATTTTATACTTTTTAATTATCAATTTTTAACTTATAATATGTCATACTAATAACACTGGTTTGTTTTGAAGGATTGGTGTATGGAATTAGACTATTAGTCATTGGACTATCTGTTGTTTGGTAGCTAATTTTTGCTTTAGACTATTAGCCACATATTTGTTGAATTGTTGTATCCCATTGGGGGGTTAGAAATCATGGGATCATCCCATAAGATTAGCTTATGAAATTACATTTTTGACCTTCTTGTATTTAATATTTTTTTTAGTGTTGTTAATTTAAAATTCTATATTAAATAAAAATATATAAATTATAAATTTAATTTAATTAAAAATTATAGCCTTATAAATTAAATTTTTTGGTGTCGTTAAAAAATTAAATTTATATATTAAATAAAATTATTTTTTTAGTATTGTTAATTTAAAATTATATATTAAATAAAAAATATAAATTATAAATTACAAGGGTAAAATAATCTTTTGAATATTTATTGTTATCCAGTCCATCCAACCAAATATTAGATTCACTAAAAATAGTCCAATCCAGACATCTAATCCCATGACTAAACAAACATAGGATACAAATCCAGTTCAACCAAATAATTCAGGGACAATATATCTCAGAATTAACAGTCTGATGGATTATAATCATTTTTTATTCAATCCGTCCAAACAAACATGTCTAATAGAATGTGAGTCATATAAAATAATAATTTTAAGAAAAAATATCAATTGAATGTATTTATAAAAGTATTTTTAAATTAATGAAAAATTTTACATATATTAAAATATAAAATTATTATCAATTGAATGTATTTATAAAAGTATTTTGAAATTAATGATAAATTTTACATATATTAAAATATAAAATTATAAACTTTTTTATTAGTTAGCAATTAATTTTTAAAGTACAAGTGCAGCGTCATTGCCCCTGCTTTTAAAATTTGATCAAAAGTTTTATTAAATGTTTTATTTGGGTGTGAGATCCATATAATGTGAGTCTTATGTAGGTCTCACACCTATATGAAACATTTGATAGAATTTTTGATAAAATTTTTGAAATATCTAGTATTTTTGTTCATCAAATCGAACATTTTTTTTTCTTAAAATATATTAAGAATATGAAAAATGATTGAAACCACTAAAAATGGTGTTCTAATAACATTACTTATGATGTAGCAGTGGATCTCATCCACTGCTTATGCTTTATTTTATTTTTTTTGACATTTCTAATACGATTAGTGATTTTTCTTTTAATAGTATGGATCAAATATATTAATGTTATTAATGATTTTTATTTTAGTAGTATGAATCATTGTAATAAGGATATAGATATATGGATATGAATGAATTGAATGATAGGTGTTTGTTTGAGATGTGAGAGCCTGCGAAACAGAGAGAAACACTTGTCAGTTTCAGTGGTGATTGGCTCACTTTTTGGCTTTTTCTCTCGCTCCCAATTTCGGATAAGACTCGACTGTGTTTGACAGAATTGTTCCCATTTTAATGATTTGGACGTATATATTTTTTTTAAAAATTATTTAATAATTTTGAAATATCATGTGATCATATTTTAAGTCAATCACTAATTACTTAATTTCATATTGTTCTTTTATTTTCAATATAAATTGTAGGTCCCTATCTTTTTCTACTAATCAAAATTTTATAGAACACCATGTATTCATACTCTAGAAATATTAAATAATTATCCTTTTTTTTTTTTTACATAAATTTGATAGTTGTAATTTGAAAAATTCTCGGGTGCAATATACATCGTGGGGGTGATTTGAGAAGTTAATTAAAAATTAATTTTTTAATTTTTTAATTTTTTTAGATTTTTTTGTCCTTTTGTATGTAAAAAAAATATAAAAAATGGTGTAACTCAAAATAGATTAAAAATTAGAAATTAATTTTTAAAGAGCTTCCTAAATCTCCTCCGTATATAACTCTAATGTAAACTTAGTAAATTTTATAAATTTATATAAGCAATCTCATAAAAATACATAAATTAAATAGAAATTTACGTAAATTTACAAAATCATGTAAGTTTTTACGAACTTACGCGAATTTGTGTTCAATTTATGTGTTTTTATAAAATCACCTATTTAAATTTATGAAAATTTATGTAATTTTGTGTTAAAGTTATTTATAGTGTGCATTACCTACCGAAACATTCTCCTAAAAGTATTTGTATTTAAAAAATATAAATAATTTATGTTTAAATAAGTTATATATAATTTTTTCCCCCAAATTAATCATGTCTCCTTCAGCGAAGGAGCCAGCAATTCGATGAAGGGGCATAAATTAATGGGGTACTTACCAATTAGTCCTATTAACTAAATTTATTTACTTACAGGTCCTAACTAATAAATTTAACACTATAAAAATAAGAGAGTGATAATTTATCACTAAAAATTTATTCATAAAAACAAAGAGAGTGATAAATTTATCACTAAAAATTTATTCATAAAAATAAAGAGACTGATAAATTTATCACTATAAATTTATTCATAAAAATAAAAGACTGATAAATTTATCTTTATCACTTAATAAATTTATCAAATAGGACTTAATGGGTAATAAGTCTCCAAAGTAGGACCTATTGGGTAATAAGTCTCCAAAGTAGGACCTATTGGTAGTTTACCCTAAATTAATAACAACACAAATTTTCTTTTTTTTCTTATACTAAACTTAAATATTAAGAATCCATTTGAATAAATGTGAATTTTAAATTAAAGGATTTGAAATTAAATTTTATAGAAATATTGGGAAGTAACTATTTTAGGTGAATTGAAAAATTAAAAGAGAAGATAAATTGATATATAAATGATATATTTTAGTAGATAATTCTATAAAATACACCGCAAAAAAAATGTCTATCATATGTTGTAGTTATGATCTTTGTGATCTTTAATTATGACACATTGTAGTATTGAATATAACTTAGTTATAATTTTTGTGATTACTATTTTGATTATGACTAAAGAGGTCTTTGGTTATGCATCAAATAATGGTTAGTTATAACTCATTCTGATGTTAGTTATAACTTATTATGATTTTTTTTTTTTTTGTTATGGTTGAAGATGTGTTGCTTGGTTAAAATTTACATAGTGGTCATGAATGAAAATAATTTACTTATAACACTTTATAATATCAATACTACAAAGTCATAACTTATATATACTACATTCCTTTTGAAGGTATATAATAGAAGGACCCATTTTACTAGGTTCCTTGTAATTAGAAAAAAAAAAATTACTATTACAATTTTAAGAAGGGATACTATTGTAATTTTATAGAGGATATATATGATACAATCTATATATAGGGGTACTAATATAATTATCAAAACTTTAGGAGTACATGCCCTCCCAGGTCCCACGTTGGCTCCGTCCTTGGTCTCCTAGACTCCTTGTTATTAGGGGGCACATAAGAACATGATAAATCAGACCTATCAAAATATATTTTTTTTATATAAACATTAAAATTTATTTTAATTTTTCAAATTATATAAAACAATTAGGCTGATCAAAGAAAATATTAAGAAAATAATTTTATCCGTAATGCCATAACTAATAAAAAATAAATAATAAACTCAATTTGATGGATACTAAAAATCATGCCTTTTCTTCTTTTTTTCATGAAGTAAAATATTTTGTTAATAAAAAATAAATATGCAATCAATCACAAAACATTTGTCCCCATACAATAATATTTGAACAGAGAACAAGCATTTTAGACACGCAACTCGAGTGAAAAATCTTTGGTAAGATCAAAAAGTATTTTAAACATATTTTAGCACATCAAAAATTAATGAAGAAAACACACCTTTAATCAAGATTTTTTAGGGTGGAGTGGGTAAAAAAGTCCACTTAAAAAATGTTGTCCAACCAACAAGAAACCTAAATTGAAATAGAAAAGAGGGCTGTGTTTTTCAACTTTCGTATTTTCATAAATAAAATAAAATAAACATGAAAGATTTGCATACACACCTTTTATTTTTGTATTAAAATTTCTTAAGAAATCAGCAATTTTCCAAAAAAAAAAACAAAAACAAAAAAATCCTAAAACCATTTTGTCAAGCAAGGTTATTGTGTAATAAAAAAGAAACATAAAATAAGAACATAGCAAACTGGCCTGATGTTTATTGCACATGTTTTGTTTTGTGAGATGGTGTATACAATCCAACACATAATCTAAAAATAAAAAGTACATATATATATAGTAGTATAATTACCTTGCACTTGTACTTGATATAAGATTTCAATGAATTTTATTTTTATTTTTTTAAAAAATAGAAGAACTTCATTATAATATTTATTACAAAAAGCACACTTTGGAGTTTCATATAAGAACTTGCAATCAATTTCGCATAAATTAACCAACAATCTAAGAAGGTAACCTCATGTTTGTTTGGCTACTCAAGAGTTTGGATTGCTAATAAACATGTGATAGGTAGGGTTCTTTTCTTTTTTTTTTTTATTGATTGATGTTTCAATGTTTTTTATGTATGGGTTGTGTGTTGATGGAATGTGTTTTGTGAATTTGCTTCTTATGGGTCCATTTTTGGGGATTTTTTAGGGTTTTCATCATTTCTTTTGGATCTTCTTTCTTTTATTAGGGTTCGTTTGGGAGGTGTATTGATTTTTTGGCTATTTTAGCCTGGGGCTAAAAAGCCTTGTTTGAGAAGGGCTTTTTAGCTTTTTTGACTTTTTGTGAGAGAAAGAATGTAATGATTATGAGTTAGATGTGATGTTTTGTTTTATTGGATTAAAAAACTTATTTTATTTTTTTGTGATTATTTTAGCCAAAAAAATCCAACTTTTTTCTTCCCAAACGGAGCCATGTGAATTTCTTACAAGCACATATTTCTGTTAAGAATTGAATATACAAGTTTGGATTTGTTTTCCCCTCAAAGAACATAGAAGAGTAAATAAATAAATAACTCTGCCTCAATTTTGTTGTTTATGTTTTTCAATCACATATAAAAGAGGTACAACAAAAAACTCTTCTTTAGGTGTTCTTTCCCTATCTCTATCAATTCTTTTGTGTTTTTTCTATCTCATCCATTTACATGTTCTATAACTGTTCTTTCTCACAAGAAATGTTACTATTATTCTGGACTATTATTAATTCTACTAAAGATTGAGATCCTCTTAATTTGATCTTGGTATTTGGAACATTAAATAATAGATTTATTTGATTCTGAATTTAATTTTGTTTATGAAATTTAGACGGTAGAATGGTGTCAATTTGAAAAAATGTTTGAGATTCACAAAAAACTCACAATAATGTAGTAGTATGATTAGTGTCAATTTTTAATTTATTACGCAGCTAATGAAAAAGTTGTTTTTTTCTCAAAAAGTTGTTTGGTATTGTACTTGTGAACTTGTCACTGTGTTACAACCACTAAATTGAGGCATTTGGTTCTTAATTATTTTTATGGATTTTGTACAAGTATTGAATTGTTAATCTTAGGATGACTACAAACACTTAGTTTTGAAAGATCTCTTGTATTAATATGAGTGGATATTGTTACCATTATTAGAACATATGATCTTAAGGGAAGTGGAGATGCTGCTGCGCAGGCTGCGCAGCAGCGGCTTCTGTGCGGCGAAATGGACTCATTTCGGAGTCCATTTTGATAATCCGAACCGTTCACATTTTAGAATATATCAAATAGAACATGTTTGCAAAAAATCAAGTTAATTGGATATCGTTTACCCATTCTTCCACTCACAAATATTATTTATTTTTGTAGATACAAATATGAGTGGATGAATGGATAAACAGATATCCGATTAACTTGATTTTTTACAGGCATGTTTTATTTAATGTATTCTAAAATGTGAATGGTTCTCTCTTTCTTAACTGCTTGTAATGTTGTCAATGTTTTAGATGGGATTAACTAGACTCTCTTCAGTCGGATATTTCTTGGTCATGTTGATCTTGAACTTGCCATCTTCTTTTTTTTTTTTTTTTTTTTTTTTTTTTTTTGAACACAGAAAAGGAGGTTCTGTGGGGGCATCATGACCTCCGTAGGCCCAGGCCCCGGGGTAGCCGATTGCCAGCCTGATTTAACCCAATCCACAGGAAGGGACCTACCACCGAGGCACCAGTGGAGCTCATTAACCGCCCCAGCCATGGACAAGTTTCGATCGGAGTACAGCGCGAGGTCTCCGCAGAGAGCACCTGGAAATCCTAGGATTTTCGCGCCCCCCAGGAGTCGAACTTGACTCATGGCTGTGGCAAGGCAATGCCTTCACCAGTGGGCCACCACCCTCGGTGGTCTGAACTTGCCATCCAAGCTTTGGATGAATGTAATCGACCAGTGTCACGTTTGCTGGCTTGGCATCACCTATATGCCGCAAGATGTAAAGCACCCGAGAGTTTATCTACCCATGTTATTTGAGTTTCAATTTTTATTCACCCGACTTCATTTCAATTACTATAGGCTAGATTCCTCCAACTACATCAGACTCTATGAAATAAGGCGTGCCAATTTTTTATTTGTTACATACCTAATGATATAAGACCCAATTCCACTATCACATCATTGTGCATGAATTTGTGAATTTTTTTCATTTCTCGTTAATTTGGGTTTGTTGGCCTTAGTTTATTTTAAATCTGGTTGTAGCATTATGAATGTGAATTGAAGTGAAGCAACACATGATTAATCTCTTTGTTTGGTTATAAATTGCATTAGTTATGTAATATGGACTTATACTGGGGGCATCAATTCTTTTTATAGTTGCAAATTTATAATTAAAAATGGGTGATTCTACTTACACCACTATTTTACCTATTTACACTCTCTATATGAGTTTTTTTTTTCTTCCCAATTTTATCCACATGTGAAATTACCTTTAAGGACAAAACACTAAAATTAAATATATTTTGTTATCTCCTTACACCCCTTGATCTTCAATCCCTACTCCTCTTTTTCCTTTCTTAATTTTTCTTTTCTCTTACACATCTTTTTTCAAAAAGTAAGAATCATAGTATTTTGATCATTAAAGAAAGCAATGGATGAAGAAACGGTGGTGAAGAACCATCAAAAAAGTGAAATTGTGAGTTTTTTTTATTTATTTGGTAGGTTTTTGTTTCGTTTTTCTGGACTGGTGTTCGACTTTCGTTCGGTGGTTCGAAATCGAACAAAATAAAATAGTCCGGCATCACATTGCCGAACAAAAAATATAAGTCTGGTAACCAACTACCGAATAAAAGATACATTTCCGGTAACCCCAAACCGAATTTTTTTAATTTGTTCGGCTTCTCATTACCATGTATTTTCAGTTTCATTTTTTTTATATTTTTTTTTTTTGCCTGGAAGGATTATACTTATATTCATTGCAACAACGCAAGTACTGCAATATTAGTGGACTCTAGTCATGAATTCATTACAGACGAGGTTTGCCAAGTTTTTTTTATGAATATGATTTTTTCTTATTTTTAATTTGTATTGAGTTTTATTAATAATTTGATGTATAAATGTATTTATTATCTTAGATTTTTAATAGTCGTGAAGTATTAATTAAATGGGCTTTTGACGTTGGGAAGAAGACTAGATTTGTCATTATTATAAAGATATCAGATGCGGAAGGCAATCGCAGAAAACCAAGACTTACACTTGCTTGTAAAAGAAGTGGTTACTATAGAGACAATAGGAAGATTAAGGGGGAACGATTGAAATTGACAGGTTCTAAAAAGTGTAGATATCTATTTCTATTAAGGGAGGAAAAATTACCTACAAATTAACAAGACGAATTGTGATAACATGTTTGATTGATGGATGCGAACAATGACAGATTTTATGGATACTTTATGGATATTCGTACACTTGATGTTTTTATGAATAATTTTATGGATACTTTTTATGTATGATTTTATGGATGTGTGTTTGATTTATGAATTTTTTTATGGATGCTTCAAGGAAAAAGTAAATTTTTCAATGTACAGTGATGGGGGCCTAGACAACTATATTATAGTTTCACAACATGACACTAGAGTAATTCCATTTGTATAACAATGTATCACTGAACATGCACTTCACAAGTGGCCCAAATCAATTTCTTATTATCATCTAATTGGACAGCCACATAATGCTGGGGAAAAAAATATTATCCGGTAACATGGCACTGTAGTAATTCAAATTAATTAGCATTGTATTACCAAACAGGCCCACCACAAATTAAAAAATCATTGTTTGGAAGAAAGTGTCTCTGTAAATGTATAGCAACAAAATGTTAGAGATATTTATTTTTTCCGGCAACATAATACCGAAATAATGTAAATTATTCAGCACCATGTTACCAAAATTAATGGTATAAAGAGATGAAATAGTTAATTTATGGTTAGTTTTGGAAATATATTGGGGGTGTAATTGTAATGAGAATTACATTTTTTTAGTAGTGTTAATGAGATGAGGTGTACAAGAGGTTAAATAGTGGTGTAAGTAAAATCACTCTTAAA
>JAPPVO010002487.1:0-29380 GCA_030407325.1 Camellia japonica | reverse complement strand
TGCCCCTTTCTTGCTCTATGTTGCAGCAAACCAGAAACCAGCAGCCTTCTAGAGCTTTGCACAGCATTCCGGGATTAATTGCAAACAGAGGCAAATCGGGGCATCGCGAGGAATTTCCCGACAAGGCAGCTCGAGCATGCATGCATCTTTCATCATTCGGAATAGAGCTGAGGCGGTCCATTTAGCTTGCATGCTAATTTACTTGCTTTCCTAGTTAATTTGTTGATTAATTAGGGTTTTGTAATATTTAATTATTTATTCGAACTGTATTATTTATTCGGACCCTCCGAGCGAGGGCATAATTGTAATAAGTGTGCGTGTGTGTGATATATGCCTTCCAACCCCACGTCTTTCTCCCTTTTATTTACTAGCTTATGATGGTTAGTTTAGGGCATATTTCAATTAGCATACTTATGCTCGCATGTTTGCATCCATTCACCTGTTTTGCATGCACCGGGCTCGGCACATCATACTAACTGCATTGTATTTCAATTCCAAGTTGAATACTTGTTAGTTGTAGCATTTCACATGTCATTTTAGAATAGCCGAGCCTATTATAGTTGCATTTTTGCATGTGTTGCATTAGGCATTCTCAGCATAGTTAGGATTCATGCATGTTTTCTAATTAGCTTCTTTCTTTAGCTCGGAGTACTCGGTAAGTGTTTATGCTTTAGCATCCTTGCATGCGTGTGAGTGACTGCCATGATAGCATGCTTGCCATGAGGCTATGTGCTTATATGATATAACTGCCTGAATGCCTGTGGGTGAAGGTTGGATTATCTGAATTGGAACAATTCATCGATTGCGAGTTTTAAGCCCACTTGAGAGTGGCAACACCATGTTTTCTAAGCCCACCTAAGGGTGGCAAATCCGCATTTTAGCCTACTTGCGAGTAGCAAACCGTTTAAAAAAAACAAACATGAAATGTTTTGTTCCAACTCAGTCGATCCAGTCTATACTTGTATGTTGTGCGCATCACGTAGTAAATCTAGGCTAATAACCGAATAAGAGCACATAATGTTTTCAAAACTTGATATCATGGTTAGCATAGGCCGATCTTTGATCGGGCGAGCGGGGGTGCTCACGAAGTGACCTTCCCCAATCGTACCCAAGTTCCCGAGCCGAGGCAACTTTGGTGATGACGGACACGTGGCCTTAGGCACGAGTCAGGGTTTCCTAAATTTCCCCAAAATAAATATTTAGGTGGCGACTCTGTATCTAGAAAAGCAGTACATGTTTGGCACTTCTTTCTAAAAATCTGTTTTTCAAAAACGATTTGCCGGATTTGGACTCTTTAATGATTCATCGGTCTTGCATTGCACTCTGCGAGATTAGATACAGGACCATGACATTGAGTCCTGAACTGTAGTGAGCCCAAATGAACAAAACGGGATTCCCTCCCGGACGTTCGGGGACATCTACAGTCCTCATAAGCTACGTCCTTGGAGGAAGCATGTCACTGGTATTTGAAAATGGTTTCCCAAGTAGGGTGACCAAAAACCTAGTAGAAATAATCTAACACAATATATGAGATTTAACGAAGATATAAGTGTCAAGTGCATATTTAACATCTATGACAAACATTCATTCTCCACATGACCATATGGTATCGACGTTCACATCTCAATCCATTTCCATCTACTCATTTCATTTTAATTCATGGGCCAAATTCATAATTCTCGGAATAACCCAACTGAGACTACAACTCAATGGTTCTCAATCAATACAATCATCATACAAGCACTTCAATCTTGCCATTTTACGAAAATGTCGTCCATGGGATCAGCACCGATGTATACATATGATTTCGGGACTTTCACCCTAGACACTCTGGCCAACTTAATTTTAATGGAGTCTATCCCCTATCTCCTCCCAAAACATTATACATATACTATGTATTTAAAAATACTGTCATATTCAATGACTATCAATTATACATATTCAATGACACCAATTAAATGATTAGTTTCAATTCACCTAATCCTCATGCAATTTCAATAACGATCATAGTTATCCTCCACCGATAGCCTAATACGGATATTTCTGAACTGATATTCAATCTCAAGATAAATAATTTATCCAAATTTTTGTATGAGCGAGATAATGCGTATCCGGCTCCACCATTTATATCAACAACTATCTAATTCCATGTTACCATAATCTATTTCGTTATTTATACAAAACACAAATTGACCCATCTAGGGCACAACTCCCATTCTTTCAAATATTAGCCCAAGTGTCCAAATCAACCATTTTTCAACAACATACCTTTACATCTACACCCAAACCATTTTTACCAATTACATTTGAAAACCCCTCTTTCATTCCACACCCAAACCCTAGGTTCATCCACAAATACCCCCAATATTCCACCACATATACATAGCAATGAATAACTTGGCTAAAAATCATATTAAGGTGTAGAATATCCATATCTCAAGCTTAGAAGAACAAAGGATGAGATGGAGGATCTTCAAAGATGCCAAAATCAAACTTCAATCGGACTAAAAGGAAGCTCTTGAGACGCACTATCTTTTTAACAAAGGCACAGGTGTAGAGATCACTAGATCTAGGTGTAAATGTAGAGAGAGAGAGAGAGAGGAGAGAGAGAGTATCTTAGAGAGAGAGAGAGGGTCTCAACTTTAGGTTTTGGGAAGAAAAGATCTAAAAAGGTGATGTAAAAAAGTCATTTTCGCGATCTGATATACCCACAATCCGCTCGAGCGCAAAAGTTGACGCTCAAGCATTAGACACAATAAGTTGTTCCGTTCAAGCACAAGAAGTCCCACTCGAGTGCAATAGACAATAGACAAACCGCTCAAGCGCAAGAAAGGCCGCTCGAGTGCCCACCCGCTCGAGTGTGAAAAACATCCCTCCAGTACTTTTGCCAACATGCAAAGTACTGAGAGTTTGTAAATCCCGCTTGAGTGCAAGAAGGGCCGCTTGAGCAAAGGACCAAAATTCTAGGCAACACAGGGTTTGAAAACCAAGTAACCAACCTATTCCAAACACACTCAACACGTCCAAATAAGCAAATTTAAGGAGGAATAAAGAGAAAAGACAATGAACAACATTCTGAAATTATAAACCTGAGTTCGGACTGCCACAAGTGTTGGGTCTAAATCGGGATCGCTATACGCGCCATAGATTATTGATCCGACTGTTCTGACTCTCGTGCTATTGGATCTATCTGTGAGTAACAACTTTGTAAAGATATGTTGATTATAATTATTTTTCAAAATGATAAGATATGATCTGTTTTATGAAATGCTATTTTATGAATCATGAACGAATGTCCATTTTTCTAAAATGTGTTTGTGGCATCCATAGTTTACGTGGCCTGCACTAGGGGGTAACAATACCATGGATTATGTTCATGTGGGCCTTGCCCGGGGGTAACAATACCGTGGCCTGTGTTTGTAGCACTTCTGTCCTTTAAACTATAGGGGAGTGTATTTAAATCCTTTATTTCATTTTGGAAGTCTTTGGAGTTGTTGTATCTTAGTTTTGAAGGAGTACGAATCGATTTAAACTTGCTGGATTGTTCGTTCATGTTGAAAAGTTATTTGGGAACTTAGAAATCTTGTTCTGGGGTCGACACCAGTCTTGGCGGTGTCGACACTTGCCTTTCGTTGTTGGCCTCAAGGGTCGACCCTTGTCTATTGCTGAATCTGGAATTGGTTGCTGAAATTTAGGATCGACACCTGGGGTTCCAAGGGTCAACCCTTGCCTGCTGCACACTTTTTTTGTCTCAGCTTTTCTACCTGCAGGGTCGACACCTCTTTCGGAAGGGTCGACCCCTGTGAGTAAAATTTCAGATTTTTTGGTCGGTTTGGGCCTTACTTTTTGGGGGTTTTGACTTGTTCTTTTCATTTGATTTTGGAGCTATTGTTCAATTAGTGCCTAGCCACTATAAATAGGTTCCAAAAGGCTTTCCTCTCATTAATTCTCCTTCTCTTTTCCTCTCAAACTTGAGGTAGGGATATTTTTACCCTAGTATTTCTTTATTTTGAAGAGATTTCATGGTATTGTTGTTACTTATGAGCTAATTTGAGGATCTTGTTGGATTAAACCCATGTTTTACATAAATAAACCATTATGCTTGACTTTTGCTTGAAATTTCCTAACTCTTTTTTTGAAAACATGTACATAAATGTTGTTAAAACCTATATCTATGATAAAGGGGAGAAGCCCTCAAATTTGGTAAAACCCTAAATTCTCAATTTGAGTAGAAAACACTATATTGAATGGAATTTCCCTTAATTCATGGAATTTTGTGAATAATAAAGAGATAAAAGTTGTGGATGTTGATATGGTAAATGATTTGTGGCTTGGATGTTATTTTTCTTTGAATGTTGTGTTGTATTCCGTTCTTTTGTAATGTTGGATGCTTGTTGATGGAATAAAATGTGATTGAATTGTTAATTGTGCATGAGTCCGAGTAAGAGTCAGTTTTGGAAATGTGATATGGTGTGGTGTTGTGTTGGTACCCGCGCGGGGAGTTTAAAAGGTACCCAAATGCCCTGTCTAGGCTTATCGCTAGACGAATGTAGAAAAAATATTTTTGGGTGTCCACATCCTGCCGTATTGTAGTCGGTGAAAGTGGAAAAACGGATGGTTTTCTTGGGTGCCCACTTCCTGCCGTATAATAGTCGGCAAATGTGGGGATGGTTTTTAAAACAAAAGCAACTGGTGTTTGACTCTTACAGGGGACTCATGGTTTGCTTTCTATTGATGTGATTGCTTAATTGTTTTGTTGTAAGGAAGTGAAAGGTGATTGATATTACGCAATTGACATGTTATTTACATAATTGATGACGATTATGAGTATACCTAAACTCCTTAGATTATTTTCTATCGATGATGCCATAAGCTTGCTCAAATAATTACATACTTGGTTAAATGTATTTCTACTGGGCAAGTTGCTCACCCCTATTTCGCTTTACAGGAAATAGTGTTGGACAACTACAGTGGTGACTTGAAGTAAGTTGTGTTGGGATGGACAGTTGAGAATATTTTGCTATAAAGACTTCTAGTTTTGTATTGGGACTGTTAGATCTATTTTGTTGTTGTGTTGTATACCCAAAGGGTTCTTCTTTTGTAGTGGTCATTTTGTTTGTTGAACTTGGAGTTGGGTACAAGGTTTCATGGGCATGTAAACATGGAAATTGTAAATTTAAATTTTAGTTCAATGAACAGGATGGCTTTTGGTTGCAATGGATTCATGTATGAAATAGCAGAGCATTACAAATTGGTATCAAAGCATTAGGTTCGAATACCTTAGGCTCGTGGGAAGTGACTTTTGTCACAATGGGATTCCTAGGCTAGGATGGGATGTTTACGTGCCTTTTGTGCCTTGTGTATATATGTGGTTATATGTGTATGGGGTTAACTTATGTGATATAGCTTCTATCCGTTGCACTCATCGAGATCCTTTTGGAAAGGCATCTGATCAATGCTTTTTCCACTTGGAGGTCCTTGATTGCCATGGGATTGGCTAGTATCTTAGGAGGGTAATATGTATATGCTTTATGTGATTACATGATAATGTGGATGGTGTTATGTGAAAGTAGATATTTGTGTGAATGCTTGTTTGGATGGTGTGCAGAGCATGAAAATCTTAAGTGGGGCACCTTGGTGTGTCTCACATAGGTTAGGTGTTAGCATTGGTTATGAGTTGGCATAGGTTTGCCCTGGTGGCAGTTGGCATGTCTTGAGAGGCAATAATACTTTCGAATCCTTTGTGGCAGTGTGAGTGGTTATGGCACGATAGAGATTATGATGGGTGAATATAGACTGATTGATTGAGAATTTGGCTAATCTGGAATCAGGAACAAAATTTTTCTAGCAAATGAGTTAAATGTAGAGTTTTAAGGTAAATTAGACTGTGAATAATAAGTGAAAGAGGTTGCAATAACGGTGTTGAATCTCTGGTAGTGGAGATGGTGACTTGAGGGTTTGTGATTTGTTGTTAACGGTTGAGATATTGAGTGCTAGATTGGTTGCTCTCTAGGAATTATGGTGTAGTGCATAAGTAATTGTCTTGATGCTTGATTATTAGAGTGCTTGAGTAGAAAGAGTCTTGTCAATTGAGTGGTGTAGTTATTATATCAGAGGTCGTGATGGCATAATAAATGTTCTTAGAAGAAGCTCTTGGAATTAACTTGGGAGGCTATTATGGTTCAATGGAGCATCTGACTAAAGTGTGTTGAATTGATTGGTGAAGTCGGATCGGTATGTCTTTATGAAAATCTGTACCTGATGGTTTGAGAATCATTGATGTTAATTCTTCTGTGGCTACTTTTGACTTTGAGATAAAAGTTTCGTAATGGCTAAAGGTGTACGCAAGTATTTCGATTGGGTTTAGAAGTGTTTATGATGACATAGCTTCTAATATTGAGGTAAAGATAAACTTTGGTGCCTGCATCTCATCTATGAGGTTAAGTTATGTTAAGTTAGTCACTAGTTTGGATGCAAATGTGGATATTTCCCCGAGTAAGAGTTACCTTAATTTTTCTTTTGGGAGCTTAAGCTTTTGACTTAGTTTTCTATTATACTGTGGGCATAGAGGAGATTTCAGGTTGCTAGTGGGTCGGTGTAGCTTTACCATTGCGCTTGGTTTTATGTTTGCCCCATCTTGAATGTTTGGAATTAGCTAGGATTCAAGGGTACTTGGTTTCCTTTGGTAAAAGAGGACGATTCCTTACCTTTGGTTTTAATTGAGAGCATTTCTTGGTGATGGTATTTTGTATCTCTCTTGGTTAGACTATTTCCTTAGAGGAAGGAGCTAGTGTGGAGGATGCTTGTTGTTGTTTTTAGTATTGAAACTTATTCTTGGGTGACTTGGATGTTGTGATAACCCTGTTCTGTGTTATGCTAATTGATCTTAATTATGATCGTGATTATGTGCTGATATGGTTTTGAGTGATAATTGCGTGATTTATGTAGTTTTGAATTTTTATCTGTTCACCGTAGAAAAATCTGTTCAACTTACTGTTATAAACTGAAAATTGAAGGCCCTATCGGCCACAGAAATCGAAATTGACTACGCCAGTGTGATTGGGGTAATTTTTAGAGCCTATGGTGAAATTTAATTGAAAATTTGTTCAGATCAAAACAATTAGATTTAGAACGATTAAATTAAGCTCAATTACTTAGCCTTAATCAAATTTGATTAGGCCAACATAGATAAATGGCCTATTTACATTTTTTAGCATTGTTTTTTAGCTCATTTCTCTCCTTTGGCTGAGATTACACTCTAGAGAGTGAGAGTGCCGAATTTAGAGAGAGAGGGAGCTCAAGATAGATAATTGATCAAGGAGCATGGTGATCTTGAAGATTAACTCAAGATTTAACTACATTGTGAGATTGGAGCTCCTAGGTAGTAAATTCATGAGTTTGAGTTTTTAATTTTGTGAATTCAAATTAAATAGTAATCAAGAGCATGAATGAGTTGATATTATGATGAATTGAAGTTGGTATCTACATGCATGAAGAGAATTGCCATGAATTTGCATAATCTAACATGTAGCATGTCAATTATAAGAAATTGAGAGTGAAAACATACATGCAAGCATGGTTTTGTTGAGCTTCATGAGAATAAACATCACTTGTGTCATTTGAAATGGTATTGGGGTCTTTATTATACATGCATGAATGATCCATAGAGATATGAAGTTTGTATAATGTTAGAATGCATGAGCTTTGACTATGTCAAGAAGAATGTTGAATAATTTGAGAATTAAATCATGATTTTGAACAATTGGCCTCATATTGCTTATGTCCTCATGATATATGATGTGCTCCCACATTTTTGAAATAAGAACACGAGTTTTGGGCCTTTGAATGTCAAGTTTAAGCTTCAAGAACAATTCTGGAAATTCCAGAATTTGGCATGTTCGCTCGAGCAGGAAGAACGCCGCTCGAGCGTGAAATGTTAGCTCCCAGAACTTTTGCAGACATTGATGTCCGCTCGAGCGGGGAGAGTCACGCTCGAACGTCAGTCACATGTTTCGACTCTCAGCTTGAGCATCCAAAGTCACGACCGAGTGCAAAAATGAGGCAACCAGTACTTTTGCAGACCAAAGGGGTTCGCTCGTGCGGCGAAAACCACGCTCGAGCGGGTAGCCCTATTTCGGAAATTTTGAGAAGTTGTTTTGTGCTTCATTTTCCGTTCCTTTTTATTTTTAAGCACTCTTCGGTATACATTAAGCATTGTAAATAAATCAAGAAGATAAGAAAGATACCTAAGAGGAATGTATAAGTTAGGAACGGATTGAATAGCTTGTGACCTAATATGTGTTGTGTGTTGTATAGGGTCAAGTACAAGGGCAAATCCACCGGCAGAACACTGTGAGTAATATCTTAGTAAAGATATTTTGAAGTATGCTATTTGTCCAATTGTTTACTCCTATTTGAGTTTCATAAATCTGTTAAATTGAATTATGAACAAATATTCATTATGCCGCATGATTGGGCCAAAGGCCGTTGGATATGAATGATTGGGCCAAAGGCCGTCGGATATGGATGATTGGGCCAAAGGCCATCAAACATGAATGATTAGGCTAAAGGCCGTCGAATATTGGGCCAAAGGCCATCGGACATGAATGACTGGGCCAAAGGCCATTGGACATGTATGATTGGCCCAAAGGCCGTCGGATATGACTAAATTGGGCCCGAGGCCGTTTGATATGTCTTGATCTGTAGTCGCTTGATGCACTGGATAGAAACATGAATTCGGCCCAAGGTCGTCTGATGTATTTGTTTCGAATTCCGTTCATGTATCTTCTTTATTTGATATTATTCACTGGGCTTTCGCTCACTCTCATTCATGTGACTGTAGGTGAGCCAGAGATGTCCAAAACCAGCCTCAGTAAAGTAGGTGAGAAACAGTCAAAGTTTTGGAGAGTCAGCCCGAATGTCTCACGCACGAGACTTGTTTTTGCCCTTCTGTTCTTTTGTGATAATTTCGCTATGATTGGCGAAAACGTTGGACCACCTTTGTATATATAAGTTTTGAGTTTGGCTGACTAAGACTTGAATGATCCTGTTGTGTAAAACTTATATGTTATTTCTCTTTTGGTGTGGGTTATTAATGAATATATCTTTGGGATGTTTTGATGTGCCATGTAAGCACAGCTCTATGGACAATTTGTAAGTTTGCTTCCGTTTTGGCCCCTCAACTCTGATGAAATATGTTTTATTTGGTTTGAGGCCGTAGGTAATCCCTTGATTACTGGCTAGTTATGACCTTAATCCATAGGGGCGGGTTCGGGTCATGACAGATGTGCCTTACTCTTGTGGGGATGTTAGCGGTGTCTTCGAAATGAATGGTTGGAATATGCTACGCGGTCATTACTTTTGGATATCTTATATAGGAATGGTTTGACTATTGGTTTCAGGCGGACTTTTGAGGTTGAATATGACAGTGTGATTGTTGGTTGGTGTAACCTTGATGTGAATCATGCTAGCCTTGTAGTTGTTTCACTGGGAAAAAAAAGATAATTAAAAAATAAAATAACTTTGTGAAGTGCCTACTTGATAGGAGATAGGAACTATTAGTTGGCCTAAGGGATTTGAGTACTATGTGGATGGTGTTAGTAGGTTATTGCTAAGTATAGGTTAGGCATTGTGAATCACCGTAGTACTAGTGTAGTATTGTGTGCCAATTTTAGGGTAGGTTCCATGGTGTGATGGATTTAAGGAATAGGTGTTGATGTGAGTTAGGTTGTCAACTTGGGGTGCTGAAATATGGTTTAGTTGTATATCTAGTCATGAAAGAGCCCAGAACGAACTTAGGACTTATTATTGGAAGTTTTTGGTGAACACCACTGGGAGTAAGACTAGTTGACTTGATGTTGATAGGTTGTGCAGGTTGTTGGTAATTATTCGTGGTAAGTTTATTAACTATTGTGTGGAAAGAAGTTGGTGGGTGAGTATTTTCATGGAAATTTGTGTTTGGTCCACTGCTAGTGATTAGTGTTAATTCTTAGAAACACTTTACCTAAAGGATAAAATTATGAATATGAGAAGTGTACGTAAGTATTTTGGGTTAAGTTTGGTGGATGTGACGACAGTATTTTTATGCAATTGAAATGGGAGTTATTTTGTGGCCCTTGTCCTTTAGTTATAAAAAATAAAAAACAAATAAATAAATAAATAAATTGTTTCGTATCCTTGGAGTAAGAGTTGTGAACTCTTTATTTTGCTATAAGAATGGTGAGAAATTGTGTTGTTGGTAGGTTGATCGAATACGATTATTGGGTTTACTTTTGATGTATTTGACCTTTAGTGGTAAGTGGTTTTCTTAATTAGAAGATATATAGTTATGCCTACTAGAGGGTAATCCCTTATTTCAACTTTATTCCATGACGTTTGTAAAGGTATCATCTTATAAGAAGTTATTTGGTGGAGCTCTATATCTCAGAGTATTTGATTTAGGGCAACCTGTGGATGTTTAAGTGTCAAAATTTAAGTTTTATTGAATAGTTAACCGAATTGGTTGATATTGGAGTTTGGGTGACAAATAGTCACTTTGGAATGCTTAGGTATGAGTAGAGTAGCAAGTTTGAGAAGTGTCTTGGAAGGGTTTCGTGAGTGTGGAGTATCATATATGTAATGGCGAGGCTTGGATGAGGCTTGTCTCAAGTTGATGGAAATTCCTTAGGTTGAGCATGAAACATCATAAATTTCTTGGTCTAGTCTTCATATGAATGAAAAGTGGTAACGATGAGTATGAATTGTGAGATGTGAAGAGGTGTGTGCTGAACCCCAAATAGGGACAATTGGTGTTGGTTAGTATGTCAATGTTTGAATTGTGAGAGTAAAAAATTGGTGAATTGGATTAAGTCGCATAGAGGAGATGAACCCTTGTAGTTGCTCCCTTTGATGGGACTTAAGGATTGATTTGGGTTCGTTTCGTCTATTCTGGTTCGATTTGCGACCAGTTTTAAATGAATGCTATTTGAAGTGAATTGACACTTAGTCAATTTGGGAATTGCTATGGTTCGGATAAATAGTGGTACAATCGAATAGTACCTTAAACTAGTGGACATTGAGCTTTATTTGTGTACGCATGTTGTTGATGTGAATTTGTGAAATCACTCTAGTTAGGTTAAAAAGTGTGAATGTAAATTATTGTAAGCGCACTTGTGCCAATGAGTATTATTGACTATCCGCGTTGATATTTGTAATGATTAGGAACTTTCAACTTTTGGGAAGCTGTATGTGTTGTATTACTCCTTGGACGCACCGTGAATGTTTCTATTCATGGTTGTTACGAATCGGTATGGTAAATGTGTTTGATGGGTGATGGAGGTTATTAGGTTATGGTTGAAATTCACCAGGTAAATGTTGAGAATAATTTGAAAAATGAACGTTTCATTTCTATGTTGTGACTTGGGACAGTATGGTCAAACTAAATCCTAAGGATTTAATCAAAGTTGTGTTAATGAATAGCTTGTTGATTGAGTGGAAACTAAATGTGGACAAGTCATGAGGATGTAATTGGTTTAATGTTCCCAATAACACTTTTGATGTTAAATGTAATTGTTATGAAAATTTTAGATTTGCAAATGTACTTTGATGATAAATAATGTAAGTTGGAACAACATTTGAGAAAGAAAATTATATATATACATTTACATGGACGATTTTTATTGTCTTATCTTTGAGTGCCGGGTTGTATAAATAATTGGAAATGTTGCTAAGCTTGGTGCGATTTGAAATTGTTGTGCTAGACCATACATGGTAGTGTGCCATTGGCTTCTGCTAGTGTCGGCCGAGTTTTTGGTTTAATGGTGGTTTTCTTTCTCTTCCAAATTGGGTATTGGTTATCCAGTGGTAGTGGTGTGCATTGTTGCTAGTTGAGAAGTTGTTGATTTTCCTTGGGAGTACTAGAATTGATGTTGTTCCTTGTCTCTGGGACTTCGATGAGTATGTGGGTCGAAAGAGTGATCATGATCTCTTCCTTGTAATTCTTCTTGTTCAAGTGTCCTCAGGGCACTGCGATATTGAATCAAAATCTGGGAATCTATCCCAAGTGTGGATCTAGTTTTAGGCTAGAGGTTGTGTTTCCAATTGTATTCAGGCTACCTTTTGTTTGGCCTTCTTTAGTTTCGGGGACGAAATTTCCTAAGGTGGAGAGGTTGTAGCACTTCTGTCCTTTAAACTATAGGGGAGTGTATTTAAATCATTTATTTCATTTTGGGAGTCTTTGGAGTTGTTGTATCTTGGTTTTGGAGGAGTACAAATCGATTTAAACTTGCTGAGATTGTTTGTTCACGTTTATTTACGTTGAAAAGTTGTTTCGGAACTTGGAAATCTAGTTCTGGGGTAGACACCAGTCTTGGTATCGACACTTGCCTTTCGTTGTTAGCCTCAAGGGTCGACACCGATCTAGGAAAAGTCGACCCTTGTCTATTGCTGAATCTGGAATTGGTTGCTGAAATTTAGGGTCGACACCTAGGGTTCTAAGGGTTGACCACTGCCTGCTGCACACTTTTTTTGTCTCAGCTTTTCTACCTGAAGGGTCAACGCTTCTATCTGAAGGGTCGACCCTGTGACTAAAATTTCAAATTTTTGGGTCGGTTTAGGGCCTTACTTTTTGGGGGTTTTGACTTGTTCTTTTCATTTGAGAGGAAAAGTGTTTTCGAACCTATTTATTAGTGCCTAGCAACTATAAATAGGTTCGAAAACACTTTCCTCTCATTACTTTTCCTTCTCTTTTCCTCTTTGAACTTCACTTTTTCACAGTTAGATCTTCATATCTACTCACCTAGAGCCATCTTTTCACCTTGGTCCTTTGGGAAAGGTTGTAGATCTTGTCAAGGACTTTCTTTTGATCCAAGAGTTTAGCGGTTTCGTCAACTTTGGGTTTTTCGAGTTTTCCTCTTCACAACTTCAGGTAGGGATACTTTCACCTTAGTATTTCTTTATTTTGAAGAGATTTCATGGTATTTCTATGACTTATGAGCTAATTTGAGGATCTTGTTGGATCAAACACATGTTTTACATAAATGAACCATTTTTTCTTGAAATTTCTTAACTCTTTTTTTTTTTTTTTTAAAACATGTATATAAATATTGTTAAAACCTATATCTATGATGAAGGGGAAAACCCCTCAAATTTGGTAAAACCCTAAATTCTCAATTTGAGTAGAAAACACTATATTGAATGGAATTTCCTTTGATTCATGGAATATTGTGAATAATAAAGAGATGAAAGATGTGGATGTTGATATGGTAACGAATTTGTGGCTTGGATGTTATTTTTCTTTGAATGTTGTGTTGTATTCCGTTCTTTTGTAATGTTGGATGCTTGTTAATGGAATAAAATGTGATTGAATTGTTAATTTTGCATGAGTTCGGGTAAGTGTCAGTTTTGGAAATTGGTGTTATGTTCGTACCCGCTCAGGGAGTTTAAAAGGTACCCAAATGCCCTGTCTAGGCTTATCGCTGGATGAATGTAGGAAAAATTTTTTTGGATGTCCACATAGTCCTGCTATATTGTAGTCGGCGAAAGTGGAAAAATGGATGATTTTCTTGGGTGCCCACTTCCTGCCGTATAATAGTCGAAAAATATGGGGATGGTTTTTAAAACAAAAGCAACTGGTGTTTGACTTTTATAGGGGACTTATGGTCTACTTTCTATTGATGTGATTGCTTAATTGTTTTGTTGTAAGGAAGTGAAAGGTGATTGATATTACGCAATTGACATGTTATTTACATAATTGATGAAGATTATAAGTATACCTAAACTCCTTGTCTCGATGATGCCATAAGCTTGCTCAAATAATTACATACTTGGTTAAATGTATTTCTACTTGGCAAGTTGCTCACCCCTATTTTACTTTTCTGGAAATAGTGTTGTACAACTACAGTGGTGACCTGAAGTAAGCTGTGTTGGGATGGACAGTTGAGAATATTTTGCTATAAAGACTTCTAGTTTTGTATTGGGACTGTTAGATCTATTTTGTTGTTGTTTTGTATACCCAAAGGGTTCTTCTTTTGTAGTGGTTATTTTGTTTGTTGAACTTGGAGTTGGGTACAAGGTTTCATGGATATGTAAACATGGAAATTGTAAATTTAAATCTTAGTTCAGTGAACAGGATGGCTTTTAGAGTAAATTGTTATATTGGTTGCGATGGATTCATGTATGAAATAGCAGGGTGTTACAATGTTCACGTGGCCCTCGCCTGGGGTTAACAATACCATGGCTATTTGTGCACAAAGATGTTGACATTTACGGTCATCGGCACCGACTATACGTGTGGGTCTTGTGACCAAACTGATTTGTTAGCTAATGGATGTACCATATATAA
The DNA here is from genome assembly GCA_030407325.1 of Camellia japonica. NCBI lineage: Eukaryota > Viridiplantae > Streptophyta > Magnoliopsida > Ericales > Theaceae > Camellia > Camellia japonica. The sequence goes on along the minus strand of JAPPVO010002487.1, from coordinate 15,060 downwards.
CTGCTTATGAATTCTGTATAAGCATGTGAATCTGAATCAGTTTCTGATATGAACTCTGATTTCTGAATTTCTTTTGAACATCATTCATACCTCTTTACCCTGTTATTATTCACTGGGATCCTGCTCATTTTATTAGTTTTCTATGTAGGTGATCAGGTGCGGGACCAGGCCTAAGCTGCTGTCTGGAGAGTTGTTTTCGTCAGCCAGCCACTGTGTCTCTCAAGGGGGTTCCCATCTTGATGTGGTCAAGTTTTTGTGAACCATGTTAAAGATCTTTTTGTATTTCTTTTGTTAAGTCTAAGCATGTCTTTTGTTTATCTGTATATACAGATGGTGACGTGGGTGTGACATCTTAATTATGTAAATTAAGTTTTAAATTTTTGTCCCACGTTTGTCTACACTGCTCTATGGATGATGTATGTTTGTAATTGCTTTCGTTAGCCCCTTTACTTTTGCTTAATTTGTTCAGAGGCCTTGGGTAATCCCATGATTACTGGCCGATTACGATGCTAAACCAATATGGGCGGGTTTGGGTCGTGACAGAGTGGTATCAAAGCACGTGTTCTACTGCACACACGAGTCCATATGAGCTATAGGATGTCCTATAAAGAATTACGGACATTACATTTGCATGTGTGAGTGTGTGGCATCATATCTGAACCAATATACATTGACGCTGAAATGAAATGAACTGAAATTGAATACTATAAAGAATTATTTGCGTGTGTTTATTAGTGCTCTATTTACCTATAGCAAATGGGAAATCCAAGAAGTGATGGTATAGTTGAATCTTCCGAGGCCCGAATGAACTGCATGGAACAGATGTTAGAGGCTCTAACACAATCAATGGTACAACAACGGAGACAACAACCTCTGCCTCCTTCGCCCCCTCTGGTATAAGTAGAGCCGGTCAACAATGATCTTCTCAATCTAATTCAGAAACTTAACAACCTGAAGCCACCAACTTTTCTGGGTGGTATTGAATCGCAAAAGGCCAAGACCTGGATGCTTGAGACTGAAAAACTATTTGACGTTTTTCCATGTTCTGAAGTCCAAAAGGTTTTGTTGGCAACTTACACTTTGAAAGATGAAGCCCGATGTTGGTGGATGCTTATTCGAGATAGCAGTGGGCTTTAACTTAGGATCAATTTAAAGAGATCTTCTATGAGAAATACTTCCTTCAATGCTTCTGAGATAGAATAGTGTCCGAATTCTAGGAACTCAAGCAAGGCAATATGTCAATAGCAGAGTATGAAGCCAAGTTTACCGAATTAGCCTGATTTGCTCCACACATGGTGAATACCGATTACAAAAATGCTCAAAAATTTGAAGGAGGCTTGACCTTGGAAGTGTTTGATCTGGTTAGTGTGTTGAAACTACCTAAATATGTGGATGTTCTTGATAGAGCTTTAATGGATGAAGCTAATTTGGCTGCAATGACACAAACTAAAGCTTCGACAACGAATGGAGAGGTAAGAGATCGAGATTTAGTTTCAAAAAAGGTCAGTCATATTCAAAGAAGCAAAACACAGGATCCTCCAGTAGTTCAAGTTAAAGTAGTGGTACAACCCCTACTTGCTCAGAATGCGGAAGAAAACACATGGGTGCCTTCTACTGAACAACAGGTGCTTGCTTCCATTGCGGCAAGATTAGCCACATGACAAAAGATTGTCCGCTCATATCCCAAAATTCTAACCATCCTGCAACAAGTTCAGCCGGATCAGTTTATGTACCAAGAACAAATGCGAGAACTAATGCTGGCAAGGAAACCATGAGGCAGGGCAGGGTGTTTACACTTGTGCTAGGAGACGTCCAGAAAACTAAATCTGTGGTGTCAAGTATGCCCCCTATTTTTGCTCAAAATGCATATGTGCTAATCGATTTTGTCTCTACACATTCATTCTTGTCACATGCTTTTTCTCGAAAATTGACTAAACCACTAGAACCTATGAATTATTTGCTATTTGTATCTATACCTTCTGGGGGTTCTATGATGTGTACTTATGTGTATCCTACGTGTGACATCATGATTGGGGATGTGTTATTATATGTTGATTTACTGCCATTGGACATATTGGGTATGGATTGGTTAACTAAGTACCGTGTAACTATTGATTGTGTGAATAAATCTGTTGTCTTCCGACTACCTGGCTTGTCCAAATTTATGTTTGCTGGGAGTTGGATAGTTCTACCTCTGTATATGATTTCTGCTTTGAAAGCCGTCAAATTGCTTAAAAAGGGTTGTAGGGGTTATTTGTGCAGTGTTTTAAATGTGACTTTTGATAGCCCTAATGTGGAAGCTATTCCTGTAGTCTGTGAATTCCATGTTGTCTTCCCAAATGAATTGCCTGGGGATCTAATTGATAGGGAAATTGAGTTTACTATTGATGTAGTACCTGAAACCCAGCCAATTTCTAAAACTCCTTACAGAATGTCAACTTCTGAATTAAAAGAACTAAAAATTCAGCTTCAAGAACTGTTGGATAAGAAGTTTATTTGGCCTAGCACTTCACCTTGGGTGCTCCAGTTTTTTTGTCAAAAAGAAAGATGGGCCTTTGAGGTTATGTATTGATTATCGGGAATTGAACAAAATAATCCAAGGACTTCAAGTGTTCTCCAAAATTGATCTTAGATCTGGATACTACCGATTGAAAGTTAAGGCAGAAGACATAGAGAAAATTACTTTCCGAACTAGATATGGGCACTATGAGGTTTCGGTAATGCCGTTTGGGGTAACTAATGCACCTGCAGCTTTCATGGACTTAATGAATAGGGTGTTCAAACAATTTCTTGATTAGTCTGTAGTTATTTTTATTGATGATATACTGATTTATTCCAAAAGCAGGCAAGAACATGAAAATCATCTGAGAATTGTCTTACAGATTTTGAGAGAAAGTAAGTTATATGCAAAATTCTCCAAATGTGAATTCTAGTTTGATTGTGTGACATTTCAGGGGCATGTGATCAACAAGGATGGCATATCAGTAGACCTGCAGAAAATTGAAGCCATTGTAAACTGGCTAAGACCAACAAATGTGTCAAAAGTTAGAAGTTTTTTGGGGCTTGCCGGCTATTACAAAAGATTTGTAAAAGACTTCACCAAACTTACTATGTCATTGACACAGTTGACACAGAAAAATGTTCCATTTGATTGGGATGATCAAAGAGAGTTCATTTTCCAAGAATTGAAGACCAGATTAGTAACTGCATCAATTTTGACTTTGCCTAATGGTACTGATGGGTTCCAAATCTACAATGGTGCTTCATACAAAGGCTTGGGATGTGTGCCAATGCAAAACAAAAAGGTAATTGCCTATGCTTCGCGGCAACTCCGCCCTCATGAAAAGAATTATCCGACCCATAACCTAGAACTTGCAGCTGTAGTGTTTGCTTTAAAAATCTAGCGTAACTATCTGTATGGCACAACTTATGAAGTGTATTCTGATCATAAGAGTCTGAAATATTTCTTTACTCAGAAAGAATTGAACATGAGACAAAGAAGATGGCTTGAGTTGATAAAAGACTATGATTTACAAATTTGGTACCATCCTGGAAAGGCAAATATAGCTGTAGATGCTTTGAGCTGAAAATTCATTGGAAACTTGTCATGTTTGCTCACTAGCCAGATAGAATTGTTGTGTGACTTAGAAAAAAATGAGATTGAAATTGTGTCGCATGAACAATGTGGAGTTTTAGCCGCCATAACCACAGAACTAGCTATACTTGAAGAAGTAAAGAAAAACAACTGCAAGATGAGTTTTTGAAGAAGATTATCGATGAGATTGGTTCAAAATCGAGGCTCGGATTTGTGTACGAAAACAATGTTCTGAAATTTTGAGGAAGACTTTGTGTACCGGATTGTTCAGAATTGAGAAAACACATTATGACTGAAGCTCATAACTCCAAATTTGCTATGTATCCGGGGAATACAAAGATGTACCATGATTTGAAACAAAATTTCTGATGGCCTAGAATGAAGAAAAGTATCGTTGATTTTGTAGCTAAGTGTTTGCATTACCAACAAGTAAAAGCCAAACATCAGCAGCACGTTGGATTACTTCAGCCGCTTCCAATACCAAAATGGAAATGGAAGCACATTACGATGGACTTTATTGTTGGACTACCTTGCTCCTCCCGAGTTATGGATTCTATTTGGGCCATTGTCGATCGTTTAACTAAGTCTGTTCACTTTTTTCCTGTGAAAACTTTTTATAATGCGAATAAATTGGCTAATATTTATGTGAATGAGATTGTGACATTACACGGTGTGCCAGTATGTATTGTATCTGACAAAGATCCTAAGTTCACTTCAAGATTCTGGTAGAGTTTGTAACAGGCTTTGGGGATTGAATTGAGGTTGAGTAGTGCATACCATCCACAAACAGGTGGTCAATTAGAAAGAACGATACAAACCTTGGAAGACATGCTCAGAATGTGTGTGTTAGATTTCTAAGGAAATTGGGAAGCTTATCTGCCATTAGCCAAATTTGTGTACAATAATAGCTATCATTCTAGCATTAGGATGGCTCCTTATGAGGCTTTGTACTGAAGAAAATGCCGATCTTTGATCTGTCGAGCCGAAGTAGGCGATAGACCGCTATTGGGACTGGAACTTGTGCAAGAAACGACTGAGAAAGTGAAATTGATACAGCAACGTTTGAGAACAACCCAAACTCGCCAAAAGAGTTATCCAAATGTTCGGAGGACAGACAGAGAATATGAAGTAGGCGACCATGTGTTTATCAAAGTCACTCCTATGAAAGGCCATATACGATTTGGGGTTAAAGGCAAATTGGCACCGCAATATATTGGCCTGTATGAAATCATTAAGAAAATAAATCTGGTGACATATCAAATGGCCTTACCTCCAGTTATAGAGAATATACACAATGTCTTTCATGTTTCAATGCTACGGGACTATTTAAGAGATCCATTACATGTGATTATGCTAACTCATGTGCTTCTAAAAGACGATTATACCTATGAGGAACGACCAATCCAGATTGTGAATCGTCGAATCAAAAGATTGAGAAACAAAGAAATCCCATTGGTGAAAGTAGATTGCAAAAATCACGGAGGAACTTATGCAACTTGGGAAACAGAAGAAGATATGATGAAGAGATATCTAGATTTGTTCCCATTAGACCCTGCGTTCTTTCGAAATGAAGGTAATTCGAGTTTGGAGGACCAAACTCTCTAAGGGGGGAAGGCTGTAACAACCCCGACCTGTGATTAACTGTTAAACCATGATTAAGAATGCCTACTAAGTAATTAAGAGAGAATTCTACGTTAATTGCATGTGTTATATGTTATTTGCATTTATATCTGTTCATGGTAGGAATATCTTTTTGTATTTCCAATTCGGTACGCAAATTGAAGGACTTATTGGCATCTGAATAACGAAATTGACTCAGTTTATGTGTTATTTGGGATTTAAAAAAATTCATGGTAGGTTTAATTGAAATTCGATTCGGACCCAAATAGTTAGAATAAAATAATCCGAATTAACTACCCTTAAATTAATTAAGGCAACCTAATTAAGCCTAGATAAGGCGCAATTAACTCAAGGCCATTACATACACCTCCACTTCATCATCTTTTAAGACTCAAACGTGAGTGTGTGTGTGTGTGTGTGTGTGTGTGTGTGTGTGTGTGTGTGTGAGTGAGAGAGAGAGAGACCAAGAGAGATTTGAAACCAAGCTTTGGGAGGAAGAATTTCTTGGAAGTTGAAGGTTTTGACTTGGAAACTCTAGAAATTGAACACCTAGAACACAATTAAGCATCTAAGGTAAGAATTCTAGCCTCTAGTTTTGTAATTTAGTTGGTTAGTGCATAAATTCAAGGGAATTAAGCTATGAGATGCATAAAATGAACTAAAGATGTAAGAAATAAGAACAGTCATGCATGCATGTGCATGTCACAAAGTTTTGAAGTTGTTTTTACAAGAATTTTCACATGCATGTTCATATCTTGGTTTTGTTAAAAGAATTCAACATGTTTTTGAGCTTAATAACTCATTTGATCATGTTTTGGAAGTTCTGTATCCAAGTCATTGCATGTATGTTATGAATTTGAAGTTTTAAGCTTGGTTTTGAAGAATTGACTTGCGTTTGGGCCTTGATTTTATGAAATGATCTTTAATTCATGATGTTTTATAAGTTTACAGGTGTTTCCTAAAGTTTTGACCCAAAAGAACATGTTTTGGTGCAATAGAATTGGATTTTGAACTGAGAACTACAATCTGGAAATTCCAGAATTCTACATCATCGCCCGAGCGATAAAAGTTACGCTCAAGCGACCACTCTTTGTTTTGCACCTTAGCTCGAGCGATCAAAAGTTGGCTCGAGCATAAAATTCATGCTCCCAATACTTTTGCAGAGTTTTACAAACCGCTCGAGCGACCGAAGTTGCGCTCGAGTGAAGACCTTGTTTGCTCAGTCATTGGCTCGAGCGACCATCGAGCGTCCATCTAGCGTGAAAATCATGCAACCAGTACTTTTGTAAACTTTGCAGCTCACTCGAGTGACCAAAGTTGCGCTCAAGCAGACTGTCCCGTTTTTGAAAATTTGACTAAGTGTTTTGAAGTACATTTTGGCATCATCATTGCATCTTAGGCATTCCTAAGCCCTAATTAAGACATACCAATGAGGATAAAGATTAGAAACACACCAAGATAGAAAAGAAATGAATTAAGTAGTTTTCCGAGCGTATGTTTCAATGTGTATCTGTTATGTGTTTATGTAGGTCACACGCCATAGATTGTTGATTCGACTATTCTGACTCTCTTGCTATTGGAGTTATCTGAAAGTAATAACTTTGTAAAGATATGTTGATTATAAGTATTTTTTAGAATGATAAGATATGATCTGTTTTATGAAATGCTATTTTATGAATCATGAATGAATGTCCAATTTTCTGAAATGTATTTGTGGCATCCATAGTTTACGTGGTGTAGACACCCCATTTTTGACCGACCTTAAGACTCAGACGTCACCGGTTGAGCGCTCGGTGATGTTGCATATCGTGCTCGTTCAGAAGTCTCAGAGTCGCGGCCGTGCGCCCTGCCCCCGGACTTGCGAACTCTCTTTTGTGCCTTGTCTCGGTTTGCGAACCAGACTCGGTTTTCTCTGTTTTTCTTCCTGAGGGGAGGGAGAGGTCTAGCAGATCATCTCGCAGTGGCCGTGGGCTACTTTTCGTGGCCGTAGGCCATTTTGCCCATTTCGGAGCCCGGTCCCCGGTTTTCGAAGCCGTCAGGCCGTGTGCCTCGGTTCGGGACCACCCAACCATCTCCGATTCCTCCGGTTTTTGGCATGCATCTCATTTACTCCCTTTCGAGGGACACTGGGGTCTTAGATACCCACTTCGTGGCCAAACACCACCTTCGGTGCTTAACGGCCGGTTTTCGGGACCCCGAACTGCGTGTTTTGGCCCCCGAGCATTCGTTTTGCATCGGTTTTTGTTCATTTTTGGCAGGTACCTCTGTTTTATCATAACGAGGGACACTGGGGTCTTAGATACCCACTTCGTGGCCAAACACCACCTTCGGTGCTTAACGACCGATTTTCGGTACCCCGAACTGCGTGTTTTGGCCCCCGAGCATTCGTTTTGCATCGGTTTTTGTTCATTTTTGGCAGGTACCTCTGTTTTATCATCAGGAAGATCACTGGAGGGTGGGAGGCTAGCAATTGTCCAAGCAACCTGTTATGCTCTTCCGGCGCCCCCCGGCGCCCGTTTTTCTCACTTCCGGGCTAATGTTGACCACCCTAAGGCCATTTTCTTCGAGCCAAAACCACATATTCGTGTTGTACACACATGGGAGGACACTAAAAACCCATGGCCGGCCAGTAATTCTCCTTTTCATTTTTGACCCTCTTTGAAAAGTGCATTGTTGTTTCTCCTGGTTCAGAGTTGCCAATTTCCAACCACAGGGCCTTGAAGAGGAGGCATGGGAGGACACTAATATATAGAGCTCGGCCAGCAATTCAATCTTTCCATTTTTGCCCTTGGCCGGCCGGCCACCTCCAATAAAGGTGGCTAGCCGGCCTGCATCCTCTCAGTGCATACTTTACAGCTGTATAGCTGTTTCTCCCAGAAGAGATCTGGATCCGGGGATATTTTGGGAGAGAAAGCTTGGGTGCATTTCCCTCCTCTTTTACACCCCCTTCTTAGTCTTTATAAGTGGCTGGCCAGCTTCTTCATTAGGGTTAGAAAAACTCCCCTTAAGACCTCATAGGCATTGGCTTACATCTCCCTCTCCAAAACCTCCAAAATCTTTAAGTTTTGGCCTCATTTGTTCATCAACACCAAGCACTACCTTCACCACTTCCATTCCAGAAGCAAGGGAAGGTTTTTCAGAGGCTAAGAAGCAACAAACTCAAGCCAAGAAGCAACCAAAGTGTAGTCTTCAAGGGTAAGTCACTATTTCCCCTTTTCTAGCACTTTTTTGTATCATTTTTCTACCCTACTTGCTCACTGTTTTGAGCTCCAACCAATAATTAAAGTGGTCCTCTTTTGAGCTATTCTTGATGTTTGTTGAAGGGCTCAACTCTGTTTGAGCCCTCCATCTTGCACCTCTTTCAATATCCTCTTATATGCCATTATTTTGCATTGAATATTTGGCCTATGTGTGATCTGAATTGGAGAATCTCATGAACTAATATTGTGCTCATTTTGAAGCCCTCTTCAACATTTAAGAAGGGCTCAACCTTGTTTTCATGCTCCATGTGCAAGTTGCTTTGAATCCATGTTTTACCCCTGTTTTTGCATGAAATATTAGGCCTATGAGTGATCTGTTTTCGAGCATAACATAAACTGTGAGTAGGCCTATTTTGAGCCCCTCTTCAACATTGAAGAAGGGCTCAACCCTTTTTGGCTTCTCTATCATGCACTTGCTTAACAATCTTTCATATTTACCGTAAACTTGCATGATTTGTTTGACCCATATGCAGTCTGTTTTGAAGCATGTCATGAACTGTGAGTGAGCTTATTTTGTGTCCCTCTACATTATTGTAGAAGGGATCAATCTTGTTTTGGGTCTCCATGTTATACTTGTCTATATACCTCTCTTTGACCCCCATTTTGCATGCTTTTTTTTAAGCTTATCTAGCTTCTGATTTCGGCCATCATCAGAACTTGAAAGAGTCTTATTTTTATCTTCTTGACATATTTCATTGAGGGTTTTTTCTGGTTTGATGAATGTTTGGGGTACTTCATGTTATAGCCTCATGTATCCTCAATCTTGCATAGCATTTTTACCATGTTTGCATACTGAGTTGGGGGATGTCACCTACTGTAAATGTGTATATTTTTGGTCCCTCATCAGTGTTGTAGAAGGGTACTTTTCCATTTGAGCATTGCATATATCACTTGGTTCAATACCCCTCTCTTGGCTCGTATTTTTGCATGCTATTGTTGTCCTATCTATGTTCATTATTTTGCCATGTTTTGTACTGTAAAGAATGCTATTTTGGGGCTGCCTTGCTACTGTTTTGCATGTCATGTACCAATTATGCATGTTTAGTATGGCTATATGCCATTCCGGGTGCTTATTATCGCGTTTCGGGACTATTCCGGGCATTTGGTACCATTTCCCCACCTTTCGGGACTGTTTTGCATCATTTGTAAGTGCTGAAATTCCATTTGCATGTTTGCATATCATTTTCCATATCATTTCATGCCTAAACGCATTGCCTCGATTTGCGCGCGCCCGTGGGCACGCACTTCGAGGCACCCCATTTTCGTCTCCGGCTTCTCGTGTGAGTGTGGCTGAGGCTCACTCATGTTAGTATAAGTCCAATTCGCATTTTTCATGTCATTTCATGCCTTGGGACCATCGCCTCGGTTTGCGCGCCCGTGGGCACGCATTTCGAGGCACTTCATTTTTTATCCGACGGTCTCCCGTGTGAGAGTGGCTGAGGTCCTCTCATGTTGGTATAAGTCCATTCTGCATTCTGTATGCTATTTTCGCATCATTGCATTCCGTATGCCATTTTCTCGGTTTGCGTGCCCGCGGGCACGCACTTCGAGACATCTCATTTTAATCTCATTACATATCACTTCCACGACATTTTGCATTCTGTATGCATCGCCTCGGTTTGCGCGCCCGTGGGCACGCATTTCGAGGCATCTCATTTTTATCCGTCGGCCTCTTATGTGAGTGCGGCTGAGGCTCACTCGTGTTAGTGTAAGTCCAATTTGCATTGCGTATGCCATTTCATGCCTTAGGCTCATCTTCTCGGTTTGCGTGCCCGTGTGCGCGCATTCCGAGACATCTCATTCCATAGCATTGTGTATGTTAGGATTGCATGTTAGCTGCATTTCATGCATATCATGCATATTGCATTGTGTTCGGGATAGGAGTTAGCCTGGGCACGGGAAACGAGGCACGTTTCGTACTCCGAGTGACGGAACGGGTCTCAATTCCCAAGTCACCGACACTCCGGATTACCCATGATGGAGTTAGGTTTTGTCGTAGCATCCATCTGCATTGCACCCTATATTGAGTTGTCCAATCCGATTCCTCAGCCATCATGCATCGATATGCGTGATTGGTGGCACGAGAATCGAGACATGCATATATCTGTGAAATACATTGCTATGCCCCTTTCCTGCTCTCTGTCGCAGCAAAATAGAGAATCAGCAACTTTTCGGAGTCTGGCACGCTTTTCGAGAAATATTACAAACAGAGGCTAATTGGGGCATCCCAGTGGATTTCCGCGCAAAGCAGCCCAAACATGCATCATTTCATTGTCCGGAGCGGAAGCGAGGCAGCCCCTGGCTTGCATGCCAGTTTATAGCTTTCTTAGTTTAATTTGTTAATTAATTAGAAATCTGTAATATTTCGGACTGTATTATTCTTTTATTCCGGACTGTATTATTATTTTATTCGGACCCTCCGTGCGAGGGCATAATTGTAATAAGTGTGGGTGAGTGTGATGTATGTCTTCCAACCCCACGTCTTTCTCCCTTTTATTTACCCGCTTATGATGGTCAGATGTAGGGCATATTTCAATTAGCATACAGTATGATAGCATGTTTGCATCATTCATCTGTTTTGCACGCACCGGGCTCGGCGCATCATACAAACTGCATTGTATTTCAATTCCAAATTGAATACGTGTTAGTTGTTGCATTTCATAGGCCATGTTTAGAATAGCCGAGCCTGCTATAGTTGCATTATTGCATGTGTTGCATTAGGCATTTCTGTATAACTAGGATCATGCATTGATTTCTAATTAATTTCTGTTTTGGCTCGGAGTACTCGGTGAGTTTTATGCTTTAGCATCCTTGCATGCGTGTGAGTGTTGCCATGAATAGCATACTTGCCATGAGGCTATGTGCTTATATGATATAACTGCTTTGAATGCCTGTGGGTGGAGGTTGTGTTGCTTGAATTGGGACAATGCGTTGACTGTTTGTTTTAAGCCCACTGGATAGTGGCAAAACCATTGTTTTCTAAGCCCACCTGAGGGTGGCAAATCCGCGTCTTAGCCTACCTGCGGGTAGCACCATCAAACCATTTTCAAACAAACAAACATGAAATGTTTTGTTCCAATTCAGGCGACTCAGTCTATACTTGTTTGCTGCGAGCATCACATAGTAACCTAGGCTAATAACCGGAATAAGAACATACAATGTTTTCAAAATCAGATATCATGGTTAGTAGAGGCCGATCTTTGATCGGGCGAGCGGGGGTGCTCACGAAGTGACCTTCCCCAATCGTACCCAAGTTCCCGAGCCGAGGCAACTTTGGTGATGACGGACACGTGGCCTTTTGCACCGAGTCCAGGTTTCCTAAATTTCCCAAATAAAAATTTAGGTGGCGACTCTGTATCTGGCGAAGCAGTCCATGTTTGGCACTTCTTTCAAAAAATCTGTTTTCCAAAACGATTTGCCGGATTTGGACTCTTTGGTTCAAGATTAAGAACCGTGACACGAAATCGAGTCCGAGCTGTAGCGAGGTCCCCCGCGGGCTTGTCTACAGTTTCTGGCGACTCTGCTGGGGACTTAGAGAACTTGACTCGAACTCATGATATCTGGTTTTTACTACACTTGTGTGTTTTTTGCATTGCATTTGCATTGGTGGCGCCTAGGACACCGTGTTTGCCATCTGCTATTCCTGAGCGTTTGCCGGAGGCTTGTCTTGTCAAGGCATGTCCATAAGGCTGACCGGTTACGGGCTCTGCCAGTATGGGAACACAAACCCCGATTTTACCGGGGCACCCTTTTCGACCATTCGACCTAGTGCATATTCGGATCCATAGTGACCATTCCAAATTAGGACAGGTTGCTTACCCATTTATAGGTTGTTTGAAACCGCTGCGTGCGTAGTGAAACCCTAGCTCCTGACAAAATAGGACAGGAACCCTAACCCCCAACATAGGGGTTTTTTTGGCTCTCACTTATCTGTTATGTGCTTTAGAGTGCGTCTCTACAGGAATGCATGTATCAGCCTATAAGTTTGGGCATCAGGCCTGCAGGCATCATTGAGGCCTGCGGGCATCAATCAGGCCTGCGGGCATCAGTCAGTATCTGAGAATCAGTTGTCTGCGGATATCGGATTCAGTTTTGGGGAACAGTGATACAGGAACAGTGATCAGTGATTGAGGACAGTGTATTTCAGCTTATAAACTGCGTGTTATATGCCCGACTGTGTGTTGTGTGTATTTAATTTAAGCTGTTATGCTGCCCGTTTTTCTGGTTATTTATTTCCTTTTTGCTTTATTATCTTTTTGCTAGGGGGCAGTTTTTAGCACGATTGCTTCCAAGCCAGTAGATACCCCCCAAGCACATTGGACACGAGGTCGCCGACTTAACCGATCCGAGGATCTCGTTGACGGACATCCAGTGTTCCACTCACTACCCCCAATTGCCAGAAGAAGGCCAAGGAGGCGTAGTATATCAGAGCAGGGATTACCGGGACAGAGGACTACTTCGACAGTGAACCGCCAGGCTGAGATTTCTGTGTCTACAATAGAAGTACATTTACCGGCCATCCAGATGGAACAGTAGAATACATCAGTGGTAGAGGCGATGATGCGCCAGATGCAAGAAAGCATGAGGCAGATGCAAGAGGATTCCATCCGCCAAGCGGAATTTTCTAAACAACAAGCCGCAGTCATGGCCCAGCAGGCCGAGCTGATCACTAGGCTGCAACAGCAGAATGCAGCATCTGCTTCACATCAGGTTCCTCCTCCACCAGCAGCTCCACTACCCGAGCAGGCACCTACGGGTCAGAATACCTTGCCAAATCCTCCGAATCCTCAGAATACCCTCCCCAACACCCAGAACACCCTACCCAATGTCCAAAATATCCAGGAGGACACCAATATTCCAACGGGGCTGGCTCCGCCCCCGCTTCTGCCGCAACTGTCCAAGAATCTTACACCCAACCACCCGGACTCTCCATTCGAGTTCGAGGTAGATCATACAGCTCTGAAGCTGAGTAAGTTGGAGAAACTCTTCAAGAAATCGCAGGGGGTGAAGGCCATCCCAGACATCGAAGATGGGTACACTGATGTGGCAGTAACATTGCCAGACAGATTCAAGATGCCACAGATTGACCGTTTTGATGGGTCCGGGGACCCTATGGTCCATCTCCAGCTATTTTCAGACATCTTAAGGCCAATGGGCCTAACCCGACCGTAGAAGCTTTCCTTGTTCGGCAGAACTTTGTCGGGGGGTGGCGGCCATCTGGTACGCCAAGTTAGAAGATGATGTGAAGAGAAATTGGGACGAGATGGCTGAGGCCTTCGTTGCGCAGTATTCGTATAATACACAGATCGAGATTACAACACGTGATCTCGAAACGACGAGGCAAGAACCCAAAGAATCCTTCTTCGATTTTGTAACTCGGTGGAGAGCAAAGCCATCGATGATGACCTTGAGGCCAACAGATAAAGATCAAATCCGGATGATTGTGCGCAATCTCCAACCGAAGTTGATGCAGAGATGATTGTACTCCCCTTTCCAACTTTCTCAGATTTACATGAAATGGGGGTACAGATCGAAGATGCAATGAAGCAGGGTTGATCGATCAGGACCGGGCAGCACCCCGAAGGACATTCAACCGCAATAACAACGCAGGCCCGAGTGGCGCTGCAAATACAAGGACTTCTGAGGTTGGTATGGTCACTACCACTCCCCCTTCCCAACCAAGGCCCGCAGCGGCCACACCCTTTTCCAATACATCCGAGAGCAGTAACCAAGCCTCGAGATTTCAACCCAGGGGCCAAAGACCTTCACTTCTCCCGCTATACATGCCTTTGTCCAAGGCTCTCGGGGTGTTAAATCAAAAGAAGCATCTGACACCTTTAGAGCCGAGGCCACTACCAATCCACTCCCTCCCTCTCATGATCCAGCAAAGTACTGTGCGTACCACACACACGGTCACGGACGACACCGACCGTTGCTACAGATTGCGTCATGAGATCCAAGATCTTATCGACAAGCAGGTGATCGCGCCTCCTGAAAAACCCAACGTCACAACAAATCCTCTCCCACCACACAACCAAGCCCCTCCACCCAAAAGAGTCAATCTCATCCAAACTGGGGTCGTATCCTACGATCCTAGTATCTATATTACTCCCTCTCACCTACCCAAGTCGGAGGTGATCCTTCCTGATTGCACTGACTTGTGCATGTTGGACACCTTCACAACCCAATCTAAGCCTGTGGTGGTGACCACCGAAGATGGGACAGAGCGGATTTCAGAGGAAAGAGGGGTTGCTGAGTCTGAGGTTGAACAGTCTGGGAATTATACTGGAGGAGCCTACGATCCAAGCGAGTACATCTTGTCAGTGGGCCAGCCTGAGCCGAGTGTGGGGTTGCCAGAAAAAGTTGAGCTGTGTATGATTCGGGGGGACAGACTTGAACAAGGGGCAGATGATCTGACAACAGTAGAAGAGGACTTTGCCAACTTCCAGTTCTTCAACGATCAAGAATCAGGGGATGCTTCAATCAACTGGTTCGACTATGAGGAGTCGGCAGGTTGTTGGGTGGTTAGATGATCAGCCAGACGTTGCAGAAGTTCAATCAGAACAGAGCCCGGCAGGGGCGAGA
>JAPPVO010002486.1:0-12739 GCA_030407325.1 Camellia japonica | reverse complement strand
AAGGAAGTGAGCAAAGTGTGATGGATACACAATAAGTGAACACGAAGTGTGATTGATGCACAATAAGTGAACATGAAGTGTGATTGATGCACTTAGTGAACAAGTATGATTAATATACCAAAGGTGAACACGAAGTGTGATAGATGCACTTAGTGAACAAGTGTGATGGATACACTAAATGTGAACACGAAGCGTGATAGATGCACTTAGTGAACAAGTGTGATGGATACACTAAATGTGAACACGAAGCGTGATAGATGCACTTAGTGAACAAGTATGATAGATACTCTGAATGTGAACACGAAGTGTGATAGATGCACTTAGTGAACAAGTGTGATGGATACACTAAATGTGAACATGAAGTGTGATAGATGCACTTAGTGAACAAGTGTGATGGATACACTAAATGTGAACACGAAGTGTGATAGATGCACTTAGTGAACAAGTATGATTAATATACTAAAAGGTGAACACAAAGTGTGATAGATGCACTATGTGAACAAGTATGATAGATATACTGAATGTGAACACGAAGTGTGATAGATGCACTTAGTGAACAAGTGTGATGGATACACTAAATGTGAACACGAAGTGTGATAGATGCACTTAGTGAACAAGTGTGATGGATACACTAAATGTGAACACGAAGCGTGATAGATGCACTTAGTGAACAAGTATGATAGATATACTGAAAGCGAACACAAAGTGTGATAGATGCACTATGTGAACAGAGTGTGATTGATACACTGAATGAATGAAGTGTGATTGATACACTAAAAAAATGATCTCAAACGGAACTTCTTTGAATGAACCGTACATACAATATCGTGCATGACTGAGAAAGAAACTTGATAGGTACAATGCATTAGAATGCATGATGCTTAAGGAAAGCAATAAATGGACAAAGAGGTGCTTTAGAAAGCATCTCATGAGGTGAGTGGCGATGAACCGCTCTACTCTGACGGGGATCTCCCCTCGTGCTCTTCGAACACTTACCTTTAACTCGCAGTACAAAGGCTCTGGAATGCTAACAAGTAACAACATCTGCATGTAGGAGCCACGGCTGCCGCTTGTCTTCCTGATCATACTCACAACTTTCCCTATTCTCCAACGGGGTGACAGACTAGGTTGGTTCAGTATCCAGAATTGAGGTGCATACATGCTATCTCAACCTATGGGGCTTCCATACAGATTTCAAGCCAAGGGCACGCCTCTGGGTATTTAAACCAGACTTTAGTCTCGGAAATCCCGAACCTTTGCGTTCTAGGCCACGGCCATTCGAACTCTAATTTCCACCGTCGCAGTTGGTCTCCTAGGAACTCATCGCAAACACGGCCAAGATGCATCTGGCAGGGGCTGGTATTCAGAGAGAGCATTTCTGATCGCCATTCTGGCTTGAAGTAGACTTGATCTTGAGCTTGAGGTAGAGGCACACTCATACTTCGGAACATTGGCAAGACCTGAAGAGATACACACGGAATACAGTCTCGGAACTTACTGAGGTTGGAGCAAACTCAGATGCCCGACATTTTCCTCTTTTGCTTTTGCTTTGCAGCCCGAAACTCATAGCTTTAGATAGGTCCTGGTTTCACTGTTCTCATATGACCTGGGTTGAACCTTGCGGTTTTTTGAAAGAACAAATTCTGTTTTGCACAAATATGGAGAACGACACGGCACTCGGAGCACAAAACAATTTTTGAAATTGAGAGTGAGCATAAGTTCTCAACTGGGTATTGAGCCTACGACTGAACACAGTGCACTACGACTCAACAATGGAAAACAAAAGGCACACAACCTAGACATATCGAGTAACACTCGAGACGACTCAAAACAATGATCGAAATAAAACAAAAAGACACGACACTCATACGTGCACAGGGAGCCTGTTTCATCGGGTAGTGTTTCCCACCCTTTCTCATTTGTGGTTCTCACATCACTCGCCCTCAAGCTGCTGCTTTTCACGAAAAAGCCCTTTTCTCACTTTTTCTCTCATCGCACATCTCTCTATTCTTCAATCTCTCATTTTTCATCCCTCCCCTGGGTGGTTGATAGATAAACAGCAAGTTGTGGGCTCGTGCCCCTAGCATTCTGCTAGATTCTCTTTCTTCCGCATGCAGCTAGTGAATTCCTCCCACAGAGGGGTTGCTACAAATGAGTGTGTAGCGAATCTGCAGCTGACACCGGTTGATGATGCTCTGCCGGGGAGCTTTGGACGTGATCAGATCTGTCAGATGAGGGTGGAATATCTTGATCCATTCCGTTCGTGCTTCGCACTTGGCTTGATACCTCGCTGCTTAGAGGGTGAGAGAGCTTTCAGCCTTTGTTGTTAGCTTCAGTTGCCCTTTTCTGGCAAGTAGAGTGCCCTTCTTGGCAAACGTTGATCAACGGGGAAAAGACAGAACACCTGACTCACTGTGCCCCTAGTTCATCATTTTTGACCATTTTTTGTTTTTGCTTCTACTAAAACAATTTTGACCAAAATGAGAGTTAGATTAACATGCTTGTTCAATTTTTGATTTGAAATCATGCAAGTCAAGTTATGAGCACTGAAAATTTTCCTTTTTGGGTCCAAGATATGGTCCAGTTTTTGGAAAAGATGGAACAATTTTCGAGAAAATAGTCAACCTCAGTAAAAATTCTCAAAAACTATTTTTGCAAACGGCCACTGCTCAACGAGCATAGAACCACTCTCGAGATGCACAACCTCAGATCGAAGGAAAATTGCCCCTTGCTTGAAGAGAACTGCATGGCAACGGAAAGTTGCCCCTTGTTTGACGGCACTGCGGCACATTGAATGGCAGGACTGGCGCCGCAGCACACTGAATGGCAACGGAAAGTTGCCCCTTGTTTGAATGGCACCGCAACGCATTGTAGTCAGTCCTCAGAGCTGAACGCAACCAAACTCTCGGATACAGGAAGACAAAATGACAGAACCATTGCATGGACACAATCAAATTTGAAGTGTTTTACGGCTGGACTTCAGAATGAAGTTGCCTACGTATCCCAAAGATGGGAATCAAGCCTTACGTAGTTCGGGGGTTAAGGTACACTCGGGTATTTAACCTCTCCTTTTTATGCTCTAACTTTTGCCAAGGCGCCTGTTGCAGGTTTTCGACCTTGCGAGCTTTGTTTTTCTTTTCTTTTTCATTCTTTTTCTTCTTTTTTTTTTTTTTTTTTTTTTTTTTTTTTTTTTTTTTTTTTTTTTTTTTTTCTTTTCTTTTTCTTCTTTTTTTTCTTCTCTTTTCTTTTTTTCTTTTTTTTTTTTTTTTTTTTTCTGTTTTTTTTTTTTTGCTCTAACTTTTGCCTGGGTCGCCCTTCCGGGTTTTCGGCCCAGCGAGCCTCTCAAAGGGTAAAAGTGTAGCTTGATCCATGCCAAATGGTTGTAAGGTTTTGAAGCCATCCGTATCCAGGAAGTGGCTGTTGATTTGCAAGAGGATCATCTTCGCTCTTCGAGCACATCGGACATTTTTTGCCCCTAGTTCGAGGGGTGCTTCTGATCTAGCTTTGCAAGCTTCTTCTGATGAGGTCTGACCTTCTTGATCTGACTTTGGTGCCTCTTGTTCGAGGGCTGCTTCAAATCTGGCCACACAGGCCTCACATTGTAGTTGACCGTTGAACATTCTGAATTCAAGTTCAAGGTTTGGAAGCAAAGGGGTTGAGTCTCGAGGCCGAGAGCGATCCTAAGCTGCACAATCTCAAGAACGATTCCACACATGTCTTCGCAGGACCGCGCAAAACATTTTTTGAAAGTTTTTAAGAAAACGACAAATCGCTCGCGCTGAAGACAGTGTAGGACCAACTGGATCAAAGCTAGGGTCCTTCTCAGTACTCACACTAACAAGCATGATTTCATTCATTAAGGGCTTAGCACGCCTCTCTTTCTCTCAATTGATCAAGTTTTGCAAAACCCGAGGAATTCCTTCCTCTTCGTTTTCACCGCAGTGTTCAAAAAGTTTTGAAAAACTCAGGTCATTACAATGACTTCAAGGCACAAGAGAGCAGGTGGAATGCACTGCCATTTTATTCAAATCCCGGCACAACTAGCACACGGCAGAAGCAAATGCGAGAGTGTGGAAAAACACTGCTGTTTCATTCAAAATCTGTTGGCACAACTGGCTCCCTGGCAGAAACAGACTCAAAACAAAACAAAAGACAAACACAAAACAAAATGGTGACGCCGAGGTAACACCCCCTCGGAATCACCCGACCTTACAACAGGACTGACTCGATACAACAAGACAGACCCAAACAAAAGAGACTGACTCAAAACAAAGACGACTCAAAACAAAACAACAAACTGACCCAATACCCAAGTCAGAAAGAATGTAGCATTCGCCAAATGCTCAAAAGTGCCTGCCATTCCCACCTGGAGTATCGAGCGCCACCCGCAGCTGGTTCATCCCCCTGACATCACATTATCCCCACAAGTTCACTGATCAAGTGCCGATAGACTTTGCAGGACCTGGTGCGGCAATGACCCCTTTGTCAAACAGATCTTGTACATCATGGCGCAGACGAAAGCAACTGTCGGTGTCATGACCGGTTTGCTGATGGTAGGCACAGTATTTAGTCTGGTCATGCTTTGCAGGGATAGGATCGGGTAGGGGCCGTTGTTCCAACGGTTTCAAATGTCCTTCCCGGAGTAAGACCTCTAGAGCCTTTGACAGAGGCATATGAAGTGGAGTGAAAACCCTCTTGACTCGGGGTGGATATTTGGCCGTCTGTGAGTTACTCCCGGACGCACCGGTGGAATGGGGTAGCCTTTCTTGATGTGGTAGTGACCATGCCCACTTCAGAAGATCTTGCAGCTGCATCACCACTGGTGGTCACATTCGAACTGCGGGAAAACGCCCGCCTAGGCTGCTCTTTCTCCTGGTCAATAAGGCCCTGCTTCATGGCATCCTCGATCTGTACTCCCATCTCATGCAAATCTGAAAAGGTAGGGAAGGGGAGCACGATCATTTTCTGCATTAGTTTGGGCTGGAGGTTGCGCACAACCATCCGTATTTGATCCTTATCCGTTGGCCTAATGGTCATCATTGAGGCCTTGGCCCTCCAGCGGGCTACAAAGTCAGAGAAACCCTCTTTCGGCTCTTGCCTGGTCGTCTCGAGATCACGGGTTGTGATCTCAATCTGGGTATTGTATGAATATTGTGCGACGAAGGCCTCGGCCATCTCCTCCCAGTTTCGTTTCACTGAATCCTCCAATTTGGCGTACCAGATGGCAATACCCGACAGGGTCCTGCCAAAAAGGGAAAGCTTCTGTAATCTTGTCAAGCCCATTGGGCGCAGAACATCTGAAAACAAACTCAGGTGGACCATGGGATCTCCTGACCCGTCAAAACGGTCGATGTGAGGCATTTTGAACCTGTCCGGCTGCAATTCACCACCGAATCAGTATATCCATCTCCAATGTCCGGGATGGAGTTGACTCCCTGAGATTTCTTAAACATCTTCTCAAGTTTGCTCAATTTCAATGCCGTAGGGTCGACCTCGAACTCGAAGGGAGAGTCTGGCAGATTGGTAGGTGCTTTGGATAGCTGGGGTAAAATTGGGGGCGGAGCAGGCCCTACCGGAATGTTCGTACCCTCCTGGACATTTGGCATCTCCCCAGGTGCTGGAGTTCCTGCTGGGGGAGGAACTTGTTGGGAAGCAGACGCGCCGCTTTGTTGTTGCAGCCTGGTGATGAGCTCAGCCTGCTGAGCCATGATTGCAGCCTGCTGCTTGGAAAATTCCGCTTGGCGGACAGCGTCTCTGCATGAGTTCATACTTTCTTGCATCTGACGCATCATTGCCTCCATCCCTGACGTGTTCTGCTGATCCATCTACTGACCGGTTATCTATCCCTGCAGTAGAAACTGAGACCTCAGCCTGACTGTTCACTGGTGGAGTGGATAAGGGCCACTGATCTGGTAACTACTGAACTGGTGATCTGTGCCTGACTGGCTCTTCACCCTGCCTCCGGTAAAGGAACACTGATTGCCCTTGAACTGAATCTCTGACCCGACAAAGTCTATCAACACAAGTTCGGTGTACCCGGGGGATATTGGAGCCCTCTGAAGCTATGGTTCCCAGACTACCTAGCAAAAGAGAAAATGGACAGCATCTCAGCCTAATTTCACCTGAACAGATACGAGCAAAGTTTGAATGAGTGTGCCCTCTACTGAATTCTGCCCCCAAAATTCTGCCTGTAAACTGTTACCCTCAGGTAAACTGAATCCCAAAATACTGAACCGGTGCCCGCAGGCCTGATGCCAAACTTGCAAACTGATACATGCATTCCTGTAGAGACGCACTCTAAAGCACATAACAAGCAAGTGAGAGCCAAAACACCCCTATGTTGGGGTAGGGTTTCCCTGTCCTATTTTGTCAGGAGCTAGGGTTTCACTACGCACGCAGCGGTTTCAAACAACCTATAAACGGGTAAGCAACCTGTCCTAGTTTGGAATGGTCACTATGGATCCGAATATGCACTAGGTCGAATGGTCAAAAAGGGTGCCCCGGTAAAACCGGGGTTTGTGTTCCCATGCTGTCAGAGCCCAGAGCCGATCAGCCTTATGGACATGCCTTGACAAGACAAGCCTCCGGCAAATCGTTCGGGAATGGCATATGGCAAACACGGTGTCCTAGGCGCACCAATGCAAATGCAATGCAAAGAAACACACAAGTGTAGTCAAAACAGATATCATGAGTTCGAGTCAAGTTCTCTAAATCCCCAGCAGAGTCGCCAGAAACTGTAGACGTCCCCGAACGCCCCGGGAGGGTTAAGTCCCGTTCTGTTCATATTGGGGTCACTACAGTTCAAGGACTCAAATGTCACGGTTCTTAATCTTGAACCAAAGAGTCCAAATCCGGCAAATCGTTTTGAAAACAGATTTTTGAAAGAAGTGCCAAACATGGACTGCTTTGCCAGATAACAGAGTCGCCACCTAAATATTTTTTAAAATGGGAAATTTAGGAAACCCTGACTCGGTGCCAAAGGCCACGTGTCCGTCATCACCAAAGTTGGCTCGGGAACTTGGGTACGATTGGGGAAGGTCACATCGTGAGCACCCCCGCTCGCCCGGTCAAAGACCGGCCTCTACTAACCATGATATCTGTTTTTGAAAACATTGTGCTCTTATTCCGGTTATTAGCCTAGGTTACTATGTGATGCTCGCAGCAAACAAGTATAGACTGAGTCCCCTGAATTGGAACAAAACATTTCATGTTTGTTTGTTTGAAAATGGTTTGATGGTGCTACCCGCAGGTAGGCTAAGACGCGGATTTGCCACCCTCAGGTGGGCTTAGAAAACATGATTTTGCCACTATCTAGTGGGCTTAAAACAAACATTCGATGAATTGTCCCAATTCAAAACTCAACCTCCACCCACAGGCATTCAAGGCAGTTATATCACATAAGCATAGCCTCATGGTAAGCATGCTATTCATGGCAACACTCACACGCATGCAAGGATGCTAAAGCATAAACTTACCGAGTACTCCAAGCCAAAACAAAAACGATTAGAAATCATGCATGATCCTAATTACAGAAATGCCTAATGCAACGCATGCAATAATGCAACTATAGCAGGCTCGGCTATTCTAAACATGGCATATGGAATGCTACAGCTAACATGTATTCAACTTGGAATTGAAATACAGATGCAGTTTGTATGATGCGCCGAGCCCGGTGCGTGCAAAACAGATGAATGATGCAAACATGCTGTCATACTGTATGCTAATTGAAATATGCCCTAATCTAACCATCATAAGCGGGTAAATAAAAGGGAAGAAAGACGTGGGGTTGGAAGACATACATCACACTCACACACTTATTACAATTATGCCCTCGCGCAGAGGGTCCGAATAAATAATACAGTCCGAAATAAAAGAATAATACAGTCCGAAATACTACAGTCCGAATAATATACAATTAATTAATTAACAAATAAGTAAGAAAGCTTTAAACTGGCATGCAAGCCAGGGGCTGCCTCGCTTCTGATGAATGATGTATGCTGGGCTGCCTTGCGCGAAATCCACTGGGATGCCCCAATTAGCCTCTGTTTGCAATATTTCTCGAAACGCGCCAACTCCGAAAAGTTGCTGATTCCTTATTTGCTGCAACAGAGAGCAGGAAAAGGGCATAGCAATGTATTTCACAATATATGCATGCCTCGATCCTCGTGCCACCAATCACGCATATCGATGCATGATGGCCGAGGAGTCGGATTGCACAACTCAATATGGGATGAATGCATATGAATGCTACAACAAACCTAACTCCATCATGGGTAATCCGGAGTGTCGGTGACTTGGGAATTGAGACCCGTTCCGTCACTCGGAGTACGAAACGTGCCTCGTTTCCCGTGCCCGGGCTAACTCCTATCCCGAACACGATGCAATATGCATGATATGCATGAAATGCAACTAATATACAATTCTAGCATGCACAATGCTATGAAAATGGGATGCCTCGAAATGCGTGCACACAGGCACGCAAACCGAGAAAATACATGAATGCAATCTAAGATACAACCTGGTATGCACTATGCTGTGAACATGAGATGAAAATGAGACGCCTCGAAAAGCGTGCACGCGGGCACGCATACCGAGGCGATGATATGAAATGCAAATCGGATAAAATCGAAGTGCCTCGAAATGCGTGCCCACGGGCACGCACACCGAGGCAATGATAAAATGAGAAAACGGATAAAACCGAAGTGCCTCGAAATGCGTGCCCACAGGCGCGCATGCCGAGGCAATGATAAAATGAGATGGAAATGCAAATTGGGCTTATACTAACATGAGTGGACCTCAGCCACACTCACATCAGATGCCGTTGCGTAAAACAGAGGTGCCTCGAAGTGCGTGCCCACGGGCACGCAAACCGAGGTAATGCACTAAAGCATGAAATGACATGAAAATGATATGCAAGCATAAAACCAAATTTCAGCAGCTAAATGAAGGGAAAACAGCCCCGAAATGATACGAAATGACAATCAATGCATGAAATCATCCGAAATGTGATTTTAAGTACCCGAAATGGCCTACGGCTATGCTAAACATGCAAAATTGATACATGAAAGCAAAAACAGTAGCAAGGCAGCCCCAAAAATAGCATCTTTTCAGTACAAAGCAAGGCTAAATTGTGAGCATAGATATGGCAACAATGGCATGCAAAAATGGGGGAAAAGAGGGGATTTATAAAGCAAGTGGTATATACAATGCTCAAACCAGAAAAATCAGTTCTACAAAATTAAAGAGGGATCAAAAACATGCACATTTACAGTAGATTAGATCCTCCAATTCAGTATGCAGATATGCTTAAATTAGCATGCAAAAATGAGCCAATAAAGGGCTACAACATGAGGTACCATAAGCAATCACCAAACAACTTTTAACCCTTAACAAAACTTGAAGAATGAGTTATTATAAGACACTTTCTAAGCCTGATGAAGGCTCAAATCAGAAGCTAAGCAAGCCTAACAAAGCATGCAATTTTACGGAAAATATGGAGGGTACAACATGAGGTACCAAAATCATGCATCAAACAACTTTGGACCCTTAACAAAACTTGAAGAATAGGAAAAAATAAGGCTCTGTCTAGGCCTGATGAAGGCTGAAATCCGAAGCATGGTGAGCTTAAAAAGCATGCAAAATATGGCCAAAGAGAGGTACAAAGAGAGGCCATTCATGGAGGCCTCAAACCAATTTGATCCTTTCTACAATGTTGTAGAGGGACCTAAAATAAACTCAACCTCAGTTAATGGCATGCTCAAAATCAGATTATAAACAGGCCAAAGAAACCATGCAATTTTACGGTAATTTGAAGGAAATATGAAGCAAGTGCATGATAGAGAGGCCAAACAGGGTTGAGCCCTTCTTCAATGTTGAAGAGGGGCTCAAAATAATCCCACTCACAGTTTATGTCATGCTCGAAAACAGATCACACATAATCCAAACAAAGCATGCAATTTAATGGCATAAAGAGTGATATTGAAGCAAGTGTGCCATAGAGGGCTCAAACAGGGTTGAGCCCTTAAACAAACATCAAGAATAGCTCAAAATAGGACCACTTTCAGTAGTGGTCAGAGCTCAAAACAGTGAGCAAGTAGGGTAAAGATTTGAAGCAAAATTATGCAAGAAAAAGGGAACTAGTGACTTACCCTTGAAGATCCAACTTTTGCTTCCTCTTGCCTTGATGAAAGTTGCTTCTAAGCCTCTGAGGAACACCCCCTTGCTGCTGGAATGGAAGTGGTGAAGGTGGAGCTTAGGGTTGATGAAGGATTGAGCTAGGAAGCTTGAAGAACTTTGAGGGTTTTGGAAGTGAAAATGGAGGCTTTTGAAGAGAGAGTCTTGAGATGAAATCTTGTAACCTCAACAAAGGAGGAGGCTATGCCTTCAAATAGGGAAGAAAAGGTGTAAAAGGGGAGGGAATTGCATCCAAGCATTCCCTCCCAAAATATCCCCCGGATGCCCGGGATATTTTGAAAAATATCCGGACAGCTGGAAAGGGCTGGAAAGCAGAAAGCTGGCCGGCCAGGTAAATTTCTGGGAGGTGGCCGGCCGGCCACCCCACCTGGTCGGCCAGCCACTCACCCTGGCCGGCCGGCCATGGCCCAAAAATGAAGTGCAAATTTTCTGGCCGACCACCATGCAATGGTGTCCTCCCAGATGTGTAGAATAAGGCCCCAAGGTCGGAATCTGGCAACTCTGAAGCAGGAGTCACAACATAGGACTTGAAGGAGAGGCTCAAAAATGAAAACAACAATTTTGGCGACCACCACTTTTTGGGTCCTCCCAGATGTGTAGAACAAGGTTCCAAGGTCGGAATGGCAACACTGAAGCAGGAGCACAACATAGAGCATTGAAGGAGAGGCCAAAAATGAAACTGAATTGCTGGCCGACCATGCACTTTTAGGGTCCTCCCATGTGCCCTCATCACAAATATGTAGCTTTGGTTGGAAGAAAATGGGCCTAGGGTGTTCAACATTAGCCCGGAAGTGAGCAAAACGGGCGCCGGAGGAGCGAAACTGGTTATCTGGGATAATTGCTGGCCTCCCCCCCAGTGATCTTCCTGCTGAAACAGAGGTACCTGCCAAAATTGAACAAAAACTAATGAGAAATGAACGCTCGGGGCCCAAACCGCGCAGTTCGGGGTCCCGAAAATGGGCTGTAGGCACCGGAAGTGGTGTTCAGCAGCGAAGTGGGTATCAAGGCCCCAGTGTTCCTCGGAATGATAAAACAGAGGTACCTGCCAAAAATCGGAGAAAACCGATGCGAAATGAATGCTCGGGGGCCAAACCGCGAGGTTCGGGGCCCGAAAACCGGCTATAAGCACCGAAAGTGGCATACGGCCACGAAGTGGGCATCAGGGGCCCCAGTGTGCCCTGTTATGATAAAACAGAGGTACCTGCCAAGAACCGGAGAATCGGAGACGGTTGGGCGGTCCCGAGCCGAGGCACACGGCCTGACGGCTCCGAGAAACCGGGAACCGGGCTCCGAAATGGGCAAAATGGCCTACGGCCACGAAAAGTAGCCACGGCCACCGGAGATAGTCTACAGGACCACTCCCTTCCCTCAGGAAAGAAAACAGAGAAAACCGAGTCTGGTTCGCAAACCGAGACAAGGCACAGAAGAGGATTCGGAAGTTCGGAGGCAGGGCGCACGGCCGCGACTCTGAGACTTCTGAACGAGCACAGTATGCAACATCACCGAGCGCTCAATCGGTGACGTCTGAGTCTTAAGGTCGGTCAAAAATGGGGTGTCTACACTATGGCTTCGCCATTTAAGTCTGGGTCAAAGTTTTCGCTTCGAATTGTGAGGAGGCTAACTTCTAATGGGATGACTGCTTCCATGCCATAAGCTAAGGAGAATGGTGTTTCTCCTGTTGATCGTCGAGGCGTGGTGCGGTAAGCCCATAAAACATGAGAGAGTTCTTCTGCCCACTTGCCTTTTGCTCCTCTAACCTTTTCTTCAGTCCATCCAAGACTACTTTGTTTGATGCCTCTGCCCTGACCATTTGCTTGGGGATATGCCGGTGTAGAATTGTAGAACTCTGTCTTGTATTCTTCGCAAAAGCCTCTGAAAATTCTGCCGTCGAACTGAGTGCCGTTGTCTGAGATTAATGCCTTTGGTATGCCAAATCGAGTGATGATATTCTGCCAGACAAACTTCTTCACATCTTTTTCCGATTGACGCCAAGGCTTCTGCTTCCACCCATTTTGTGAAGTAGTCGGTTGCGGCGAGAAAGAACTTCCTGTTGCCTGGTGCTGTTGGAAGTGGACCTACTATGTCCAATCCCCACATTGCGAAGGGCCATGGGCTAGTTAGAGGTAGGAGTTCTCTGGCAGGTTGGTGTATTTGTGCGAACTTCTGGCATTTTTTCACTTTTTGACATACTTTTCTGAATCCGCTTGCATGTATGGCCACCAATATCCTTGTGAAATCGCTCGGTATGCCAATGATCTTCCTCCTTGATGGCTGCCGCATACACCCTCATGTATTTCGAACAGGAATGCTTCCACTATGCTGGGGTGGACACACTTTAGGTAAGGTTCTGAGAACGACTTTTTATACAATGCCAAGGATGGAGAGAGCCAAAATCGCTGCGACTTTGCTCTTATTCTTTGGCTTCTTTCTTTTCTTCTGGTAAGGTTCCATCTTTCAGGAACAGTATGATTGGATCCATCCAAGAAGGGCCTAACTCTGCACAATACCCTTCTGCTTCTGGATCTTCAATGCTTGGTCTAGGTAG
>JAPPVO010002485.1:0-13992 GCA_030407325.1 Camellia japonica | reverse complement strand
CTGTGGTGGGTGTGGGTAACCTCTTTGAGCCTTGTCCTGCGAAAGGTGTGTGGAAACGGGTGTTATGTCCCTTCCATTTGCAGGCCAACCTTCCAACCCCAGAGTATAAATTCGAATAAGGGATTATTATACCCCCTAGTGCTAGGTATGGCTTCGAACATGGGATGTGTAACCATTCTTACGCCAGTTTCTTGTACTTGACCAAATCCACCAACTTGTGTGGCTTCATTGTTGAGTACTGAGGCATTTTGTCCTGCTATAGGCCTCGAAATGGGTTCATACCAAGACTGAGGTGATGGTCTT
Source organism: Camellia japonica (assembly GCA_030407325.1). Classification (NCBI taxonomy): domain Eukaryota; kingdom Viridiplantae; phylum Streptophyta; class Magnoliopsida; order Ericales; family Theaceae; genus Camellia; species Camellia japonica. The sequence goes on along the minus strand of JAPPVO010002485.1, from coordinate 13,689 downwards.
TCATAGTTCTGATTACTAGTTTGACCATTAGAATGTCCATTAACTTGCATAGGCTGTTTATCTCTAGCCAATCTTTGCTGAGGGACATTTAAAATTCCTCTGGGTGTCTTGTGTTTGTTGGTTTTGGTGGTTATTCATTCGATTCAAAAGGATGTTGCCACCTTTCCATTGTGTTCATTAATTGTAGTCCCATAGCATCTACTAGGCCATCCTATGGATTTGTTGGCTGAGCAGATGGAACAGTGGATGGTCCAATTCCTTGGTTTCGTCCAATATTATGAACATATGGTTCTTGTCCCGAAGTACTGTCTGTTCGACCATAGGTTCTGATAACATGGGAGTTTCCACAGGATGTGTTACCACATTATCCTCTGGATTAGGTATTTTTACCTCTCCTTCTTACGCCTTCTTCCAAGCGTTCATTTTCTCCTTGTCGTTCTTCGTCTAGCCATTTTAACAAGTCCCACCGAGCCTGCCAAAAATATATGTTGGCTTTTTTGGCTTTCGAAGGGTATTTTTGTAAATGCGAGCGTGCCAACAAGGATCAATCAGTCCTTACAGAAATTATAATTGCCAATCAATTATCAGACGATTGTGTTTTAGTTCTTTCAGGCTCAATGAAGAGGACTTTTACTGGTGGCTTGACTTAGGAGAAATTAAGCAAAATAACAGATAAATGACAAACAATTGAAGTATTTCATTAAGATGAAAACTTACAATGATCCAAACTCAGCCTCGTAGAGGTTTACAACGACAATCTACTCGAAACTACTCCTATGAATGAAGTGCAGTGCAGGAATTTAAAGTGCAGGAATGTAAAGAACAGGTATTTAAAGTGCAGGAAATGTAAAGACTGGAAATGTGAAACTGGAAAAGAAATATAAAGTAAATGACTGGTTTGTTGGATCTGAGTCTTGGGGCTTTTTCTGGGAGCTCTCCTGCTATTTATACTCCTCAAGGATAACCATTCGAACTGCACTTCAAACCGTTCGAACTGCTCCTCCATGATTGCTTGATCATGCTTGCCTTAGAAGTAGTTCCACTATGCCATTACTTGCAGTTGGGCTTCCCTCCTATATTTGAATTTGAATGTGAGTAACCGTTTGAGGCCACATCACCTTGCACCTCTTTATTGATCCAGTGCTACTCAGATCACGTGAGAACCAATACTAACCGCCACGTGTACGATCAGGATCGAAGACTTAAATGGTCTCCTATATTACCCTTATTCTCCACGTGTCGAATTGTGATTGGCTTTACAAAATATGTAGCCAACAGAATCTGACCAAATACAAGACTAAAAACACTACTTTTAGCTTCTTTCTAAATCACTTGGAACATATATCAAATACATGGACTGCAAGTCTAAAAAGTAGGCAAAACTGTACAGACAAATCTTTATGAGGCATTTATCCTTACACCGTGTTTCTATACAAGATAAACCCTCTATTGTTTGGATGGAAAAAAAATGAAAACCTAGAAGCTAAGTTTGAGTTAAAAATGAAAACATACCCTCTACTATCTCACGACGTCGTTCAAGAACATACACACACAGATTTGCTGATTCAAACCCTAGTTTGAAGGGGTACAAGCCTCTATTTCAAACCCTAATTCTGCTTTGCCCAAAGATTTGTTGATCTTACCAATTTCTCTAGATCTCTTCTCTCTTAACAAGTTGTTGGATGTTCGATCTGATATCATCGGAGATGGCGGCAAACTTCGTTGCAGGTGAGGGTCAAGGCAGAGAAATGATGACAACTATGAGAGAGACAGAGATCTGGTATAAAGTAAAGTAGAGAGGGGAAAATGAGCAAAACGTGATAATGCCAACGACGAATCGGCAGAAGGAAGAGGACAATCCTAGGCGTTAAAGGAATGTTGACTGATGAGAGATAGCTTGGTTTCTAGAGAGATGAAGATAAGAAGTGAGAGCGTGTGTGTGTGTGTTTGTGAGGGAGAGAGAGAGTTGGTTTTGAGCAAATGAATTCAGCAGATAATATTTTGTATGTTATGAGAATGCGTGTGAATAAGAATGGGTATTATGGTCATTTCATATAAGCTTGTCTTTATGGACATGAAATTTTAGCGTCTGAATTTTTGAACAAAGAAAATTTAATTTTGGACTTTTGACCCAAGTGCCCTATAATTAATTGTATTATAGTATCGTTTGGGAAGTTGGCTATTTTAGTAAGTTATTTTAGTTTTTGATTATTTTAATATGCTAAAATTGTTGTGTTTGTGAAGAGGGTTGGATTTTTTGTAGTTGAATGTGATATTTGTGAGAGAAAAAATGAAATGATTATGAGTTTGATGTGATATTTTGTCTTATGGACTATTTTAATCTATTTTGTCTTTTTATGGATTTTAGTCAAAAAAAAGCCCAAACACAACTTGCCAAACAGGGCTATATGCACAATGCATGCATTTGAGAAATAACTATCGATTAATTTCAAATAGCTCACAATATCAATCAACTTTTTGGTTTTTTTCGAATAAAAATAATTATCTATTAATTTTAAATAATTCACCACATCAACCATATATTAATTTTGAATTTTGACTAAATTTTATCAAGGGCTTTTATCGAGGCATTTCAAATTCAGATCGGGGCCTTTTGTGGACTAGTAGTCCACTATTTTTTGGGAAAACTTTGCCTGCTTTGGGCCAAAGCTAGCCCTGGCCGTTCATTATTTTGAAGACAAATGTGATTGAATTATGTGAATATGATAATTAAATCGACTTGATTTTTTATACAAATGATCTGCTAAGAAGACCCTATACTAACAAAAATTTTAAAACGAAGTATGGATTATAACATCAATTTCTACCTACATAAAAAGTGAAAAATAGCATGAAAAACATAAATAAACAAGTGAAAAATAGCATTATGTTTTTCTATAGTCATGATGAGTTATAAAATATAACAATTGTATGACAATCTATTAACACTAGTTGTGGAAAATATATATATTTTATTTTATTTGATGTTTTATCGAAATTGTTAAATTTTATATTTTCAACACCATGTTTCATAAATACAGAGGTGTGGATTGTGCAACCACTTAATTTTTTAATTTTTTTTTAACAACCTAGAGTGAATGAATCTGTATAATTTAAAAATAATTAATAGTTAATAATATATAAAAGAAACGTAGACCAGCTAAGTTCATCCTTGGCTAATCCAATCCGATGGTGATGTTGCAGGAGGCAGTTAAAAGAGACCTTCGGTGGAGTGGCGGGTATTGTAGGAGGGAAATGAGTGGAGAGAAGGGTTGGAGACAGCGGCGAATGTAGGGGTGGCTAGCGGGGCTATCGCCCTTCACCCATTTCTAGAATTGTGACTATTATACTATATTTGTTTTTGGATCTATAATTTGGCCTTGTTTGAGAAGTTGACTATTTTAATAAGTTATTTTAGCTTTGAGTAAATTATAAATACACCCCTTGAGGTTTCTTTAAAATAGAGATTATCCCCTGTAATTTAAAAAATTACAAATACCCTCTTGTCATAATTTTTTATTTAACAGAATTAACTGAAAAAATAAAATTCATAATTGCTCTCCTATACAATAATAAAACTACCTAAATTATTAATTCAAACATATTTCTAAAATCATTAAAAACTATTAATTGACTTGATAATTTATTAATAAAAGGGGCGATTTGTTATGAAATTAGAAACCTCAGGGAATAGAATGTAATTTCCAAAACCACAGGGGACGATTCGTATTTCGATCAATTCCCAAGGGGTGTATTTGTAATTTACCCTTTAGTTTTTTACTACTTTAAGGGAAATTATTCAATAATCCCGGAGTACCACGTGTCCATACTCCCTAGCCAATTATCATTTCATATTCCTCAATCACCCAACATAATACCCCACCTATTCACCTTCTCCACCAATCACAATACTATGGAGTACCACGTGTCTATACTCTCGGATTACTGAATAATGACCCCTATTTTAATAGGCTAAAAATTTTGTGTTTGGGAAGATGATTGGATTTTTTTATAATTGGATATGATTTTTGTGAAAGAAAAAGTGAAATGATTGTGAATTTAATGTGACATTTTATCTTAATAATTATCTTAGCCTATTTTGTCTTTTTTGTAAATTTTAACTTAAAAGGCCAATTTTTAGCCTTTCCAAAACAAGACCTCTGTAAAGATTTGGCCATAGTATCAATTTTATTATTTTATTTTTGAATTGCCAATTTGTTTGAAGCATTTAGCTAGGGTGCTACTATAATACATATACCATATGTACATTACAGTCTATATTGCTAGTTACAAATTATTTTGGTATCTGGACTATTATCGTAGTGGGGCTAGAAAATTATTAAATTAAAATTAGTTACCTCCTATTATAATGTTTGATTATGTCTCAAAATAATATATATATATATTTTTTTAGCAAAAAAAACACAACTTTATTGATGAAAAAGCATAGTACATGCGAAATTACAACAACAAAGAAGGGAAGTGCAGAAAGTATCAACGCAAACCTTAACAATCCCAACTAGGTTGACACCGCAAGGAAAGCACAATCATCTGCTAGCACTTACCCAAGATTGGTGAGGGACCAATCAAACAAAACCCAAAGTAGAAATCAAACAAAACAAGCACTGCCAATTCAGACCATGACCATATACCAGCCCAACATAGCAGCCCAACATAACACCATGGCAGACCAACATATCAGTTTAGCATCCACAGATCAAGTCAGTGGCTCTTCCTATTGTCACCCACCCAGACTTTGCAACCTTCTCCTCCCAAATAATACCTGATGGCTAACTCTCAAACAATGAAGCAGAGTTGTGCAGCCAGTCTGCTTTCATTCTCATGAAGGTCCCCCCAATTCCATTGGTGAGGAAACATGACACTAGAATCTGTGATGATGCTACCATGAGCACCAACACACCAGATATGGACTGATGAACCAAAAGACCCATAAGACTGATGAAACCAATCTGCTAACTCTCTTGTGAAGACCTACATAACCAATCAAACAAAACCCAATACCAGCAGCAAGCCACACATCAAACCAATATTATCAAAAATATCAAGCAATACATATTAATAATCGGGTGTCGGGGTTGTGAATTTTTTGAAATCATCAATCATGAAAATAAATAAATAAATAAACCAATTTTATTGAAGCCGAACCAGCTGTATATTATTACAACACGATTGCTCTTTGTGATTTCAGGCCGATAAGTCTCATAGGATCTGTCTACAAGGTTCTTGCAAAAGTACCCTCCAACAGTCTGAAGAAAGTTCAATCAGCCTTTATTTGCCAATGAACATGGCCTAATTTTGAGGCTCGACTTTGCAAAGCCATTTGACAGTGAACCGAAATTATCTTTTTCCAATTACGAAGAGTTTTGGACTAAAATGGATTACTGAATGTGTTTCTACTGCATCTCTTTCTCTCAGTCTTAGTGAATGGATCTCCTACTCAGTAGTTTGCCATGAAAATGGAGTTGCAGCGAGGTGACCCCCACTCACCTTTTCTTTTCAACAGCCTCCGACAGTTTTTGAGTATTCTCTTCAAGAGAGCCAAGAGCCTAGGTCTGATTGGGGATGTTCAAATTGGGCAAAATGGCCTTACAATTTTTCAGCTTTAATTTGACACAATAGTGTTCTGCAATGCAAGTTGGCACGATGCCCTGACCATTAAAACAGGCCTTAGAACCAATTACCACAAAAGCACTGCCAGTAGTGTGGTGCAGGTATCTCAAATGAACTTGCCAATGACATGGCCAAGGCATTAAGTTGCAATCAGCAGTCTCTACAAATCAAATACTTGGGGTTGCCTTTGGGTGCCAGCCCAAGATTTTGAAGCATTTGGAATCCAATAACTGAAAACGTCATGAGTAAACTCACTTCATGGAAAGAAGAGATTTCTCTCTTTTGGAGGGAGGCTCACTCTTAGTATTAAGCAATGTGGCCTAGTGGCATTGAGGAAACGCTTAGGTGCTTGTAGGGGAGAGGTTGGGAGTTTAACTCCCCTAGGAGCTAATCTAACAATTAACATCTGATTTTTCATGATAAAAAATAAATAAAATAAAGTACTAAGCAATCTTCCAATAATGACTGATTCACTTTCTTTTGAAATGGTGAAAGACTAAGTCACTACGGAAGCATTTCTTGTAATTTGTCTGCTTATTCTTGGTGATCCACTTCTTTTAATCTGTCTGCTTTTTCTGTTTCTTCAGTAAGAAAATTCCTCTTTCCTTTGCCGATCCAAAAAAAAATAAAATAATAAAAAAATCACTAATGGAAGCAAGTAGTAGGTGATAAATAGAACACACCAGCCCTTGATTTTCATCACTAAAATTTTTTGTTCTTTTGCTGATAAAAAATGAAAAATCTGGAAAGGCTATGCTGTTAGTTAATTTGAGATATTGGATGGAAAGCAAGAAAAACATTTGCTCGTGTACCAAATCAAAACAGAATAACAAAAGTAAAAATAAATGAAGAAGACTAGACAGAAATCTTCCCCTATTTTCTGCTTTCTTCTTCTGTTCTTCTATTTCCTTCAACTACTCTATAATGAGTTGAAGCTAACTGTTGTATCCTGGAGAACGATCACCAAGAGCAATCTGCATTCTGCACCGAATGGAGGCTTAATAGATCTTAAGGACAAGAGTTTAATTTTGGTGCTGCACTCTTTGCATCCTCTTTAATTTCAGTAAGTTTCTTTCCTTCATTTTTATCTTACTAGGTTCTGTTTTTGTTTTTTTAATCTTAATCGATCACTGTTTTTATAATTATTTCATAATGAGGACCAAATACTTTGAACCACCTAGAAAACTTGCATAACACTGCTTGAAATTAAAGAAATTTAAACGAAGCCTTTTATTAAAATAAAAACAATAAAAAAATTGTTTCTTTATAGAGGAAAGTTCACTTTAAAGGACTACAGGACATAAAAAGATCAAAGATTCATAATACAAACAGAACATAAAAAGATCAAAGAATGATTAGAGATGAATTATATTATATTAGGTTCATAATACACATAGATATCACACAAACACTAAACCAAGATAGCACAACATGATCTACAAAACGGACATCGACGGGCCTTTAGCAGCCATTTGAACAAGCAGTCTCTGTGGAACATATGCGAGCAAGGCGTTATCGCAACCATCATCCCTCCACAAATCCCCTCTAAACAAATCGAACACGCGTCTACCTCTTTATCATCACCTTCCAACTCCTTCACCTTCATCGCAGCCTCAACCTGGTGAAGCCCTTGACGCTTCTGGTTCAATATTGGTTTCACCCACAAAAGCATCGGTTCCTTCAGAAGCAACCTTAACATACCCCGAATCTCTTGAACTTCATCAACAGAAAACTTTCCCGAAACGTTTTCGCTGTCTAAATCCACGACTTTCTGTCTTTTAACTTGTTTCCGTGAAAGCCTTTTTCGCATATAGCTCGTGGTCTTCGAAATATAAACATCTACCGCTATAACGATTGTGGGTTTTTGATGAGATGTTTTAATGTCGAACTTGAAACAACTGTGCAAGTATACAGATACATCTTTAATCAAATTCAAAATTGTTTCTTCGGAAAAGTATTTTATGCCTTGGATGGCTTGAGAAACCAACTGTTCTGTGGAGTTCAGAGTTGATAATTTCATGAGATCGAATATTGACACTTCAAACTTTTTAAAGATTTCTTTAACACAACCACCTTGTTTGATCTGAATCGCTTTCTTGGATGCGTTGTTGATGCGAAACATGAACAACCCTTGTGATTCTTCTATGTTGTAGAGCTTTTCATTCCACTTGAACGCACTAACTTTTAGGTCTTTCACTTCATTAACACTCACCATCTCTTTCTCTCTTTCACAACAAAGAAGCAATAGAGCAATGGTACGGCAAGTAAGGTTTGAAAAACAAATGGAGTGGTTATATATATGCATATACATATAGTGAGATTGAAATCAGAAATAGGAAACAGTACTTTTTCTAGGAAAAGGTTTCCTAAAATAAATCCCAATTGAGTTTGGATTTTGAAATCATAAATAATATATAGTGAGATTGAAATCATAAATAGGAAATAGTACTTTTTCTAGGAAAAGGTTTCCTAAAATAAATCCCAATTGAGTTTGGATTTTGAAATCATAAATAAATGAATACTCTCACATACACGATTTTATTACACGCTGTCATCAAGTTAGTTAACTAAAACGGTAGTTAAATAAATCAAGGATAATTATGTAATGATCCTTATACTTTACTCAATGTGTTAATTTAATTCTTGTTATTTCAATTTGTTCGATTTTGCCCTTTAATTTAACAGATTGTGTCATTTTAGTCCAATAAATAACGAAAATTGACACATTGTGTAAACTATAGGGATCAAATTGGCACATAGTTTGACTTTCCGTTCACCAAACTTGACAACCTTTATTTATTAGACTAAAATGACAATCCGTTAAATTAAAGGTCAAAATCGAATAAATTGAAACAATAAAAATCAAATTGACACATCGTGTGAACTACAGGGACTATTTGTATAATTTACCCATAAATCAAAAAAATTATTTAGAATTTATAATCTAGGCCATGATTCAATCATCGTTGGGAAAAAAAATTAAATTAAACATAACAGTGATACTAATGACATGGTATCACTATCATTCCAAAAAAGGGGTTCATCCCTCCCATGTAAGGATTTTATTAATGGGTGATATCACATATCACTAATGACGCGGTATCACCGTTGTATTGAATTTTTATTCTATGATTAGGCGCCACAACAATTAAATCACTCTACCCTTTATATTTAAATTTTTGAATAAAATGGACTTTTTCTAAAAGGAGAAATTATTTGAATGCTCTACATCATTCATGATTGGACAAGTGTTCTATTAGTGGGACACACTGTTTTAGTCAATAACATTTAAATTGAAGCACCAGATAAATTTACCCTAGAAGCAAATTATAATTTTTCTTATAAAACGAGTTGAACTTGTTCACGCGACAATCATAAATAACCCGATGAACTATCAACATAAGTTCGTTTAAGAGTTCTATCGAAATACAACTTTGGTAAAACATGGGAGAGAGTCAAATAAAAATAAATAACCAAGTGAATCACATCAAATCAAAATATAAATCTGTAATTCATCTGGTTGAAAGATAAAAGGGTAAAATTTATTATACCCACTCGTGGTTTCGTCATGGAACACTTTTTTTTTTTTATCGGCAAAAATCAATAGTTAATTGTTAGATTAGCATCAGTGGCGGAGCCAATATTTTGATTCATGAGGGCACCATTAATCCTTAGCTATATCAATTAAAAAACTTAACCAAATCTAATTTTTATTTGGTGATAGAATGACCAAAGATCAATGTGATGTCAAAATTATGTACCTTAGATATATTTTATTAACCAATGTTTTTTTATATGCTATTTTAGTTACTAAATATGATGATAATCACAATTTAAAATATAACACTACAAGAAAATACACCTTTGGCGACTAAATTTTTAGTCGCCAAAAGTCCCTTTTTCGTCGCCAAATGTCAAATTTCGACTTTCCCCGACAAAATCCTTTAGTCGCAGGGTTTGTCGCCAACAAACAGTCGCCAATACCTTTGGCGACTAAAAAACTTTTAGTCGGCAATACACAGGTCTTCAGCGACTAAGGTTTTAGTCGCCAATAGTCAATTCTATTTTTGGAAATTATACCTTTGGCGACTAAACTATTAGTCGCCAATAGTGAATTAATTTTTTTATTATTTATACAATTGGCGACTATTTTTTTCGTCGGCAATGCTCAATCTTTTGGCGACCACAGTGTTTAGTCGCCAAAAGCATTTTGAAAAAAAAAAAAAAAATTTCCCTTTGTGCCTCACAGCTCCTAGGTTTCGAACCTGAGACCTCCAGGTGGTCTGGACCTTAACCACACATGCCACTGAACCATGTCATGTACATAGTTGCAACTAATATTATTTATATATTACTTTCACTAGTATTAATACAAAATTATATATATAAATATAATTTTTATATATTCAAATATAATTTATGTAAAAAATATATTATTTATTAAAAAAAATTTACATCATTTTTGGCGACTAAAAAAATTATTTAGTCGCCAATTCTATTATTTTTGGGCTACTAATTCATTTTCCGTCGCTAAAGAAAATTGTTCCGCCTAAAAACCTACCCTTTTGGCGACTAAACCTGTTTTTAGTCGCCAAAAACTCCCCTTTTGGCTACTAAAATGAATTTTAGTCGCCATAAACCTGTTTTTAGCTACTAATTTTTTTTTAGTAGCCAAAAAGCTTGACCTTCAGCGACCAAACTGTTTTTAGTCGCCAAAACAGGTACAATCAGCGACCAAAGTGGTTTTTAGTCGCCAAAACCTTAACGTTTGGCTACCAAATGGTTTTAGTCGCCAAAAACACTAACCTTTGGCTACTAAAAATTTTTTTGTCGCTAAAACCCATATATTTGGCGACTAAACTGCCTTTTAGTCGCTAAAACCATTCCATTCGGCGACTAAACTCTTTTAGTCGGCAAAAGTGACCAATTTTGGCGACTAATTCCGTTTTAGTCGCCAATTCCACGACTTTCAGCGACGAAAATTCTTATTTTAGTCGCCAATAGTGTTTTTTGTTGTAGTGTAATAACATGCATACCAAAAAAAAATAAAGAAGATATATGTGGAGAAAAACAAGAGAGAAATGAGAGAGATATAATTATAAGAGAATATTTTGATAAAATTAAACATTTATAATGGTAAATTATAAGGAATTTATTAAAAATAAAGAGAAAAGAAAGATGAGATATAAACATTTTGAGACATATTTGACAATTAAAAGGGAGTTAAATGAAAAACTTCTTCTAATTAGAGGTAACAGTATAATTTTCAAAAAATGTGTCCCCCCTGGACCCTATGTAGCTCCATCCCTAATTAACACCTTGTGAGAGTTGAAACTTACACCCATACACATTGTAAGAGATCATTGCCCTCCTATTACACTCCTAGATGTAAAACCCAAGATCGTCACGAAACACTTTACCCCTATAGTTTAAATATATGCAAACAACCCTTTTATAATTTTGAATTAAAGTCATACCGTTAGTTTTTTTTTTTTCTTTAATATATGCAGAAAACCACTTTTCCAAATTGAAAGTGGGCAATGCAAAATTTTCAAGTCAAAGTAAAAAATATCCTCATCTTCATCTTCTTCTCTAAATTAAATCATATTCTTCACTAAATCCTAACTCTAACCTTTAATGTCCTCGCCCATTAAAAAAAAAAAAAAACCCTTCAAATATCCTCTTCTATCAATACTATAATTTAATTTAAAATGTTATTAAATGAGAAATTAAGTTAAAAATTAAAAGTTATTAGATTAAGATAATTTTATGATAATAAATTAAGGTGTTTAAGTTCATTTATGGTTTAATTTATTAATAATATATATATATTCTAAAATGTTATTAAATAATAAATGGGGTTAAAATTAAAAATTAGATTAAGGTACAAAAACTTACCAAAAGGGTTAGACAACAAGTCATTTGGGTCCAATTGCTGGCATATGTGTATGTATTCTCTATTGCATCAGCAACACAAAATTTTAAATTTCAAGAATTAACACAACACAACACATGCATATATTTGAATTGTCTTCTGATTTTTGTCCCTATCTGGGGGGAAAAAAAATCATTTACAACATTCATCATCAACCCAATTTGTTCTTACAACGAGGCATAGAAAACAAAAACAATTTAATAAAACATTGCTAAAAGGAAGTTTATTTTCTAATCATCGATTCCTATTACTTTTCCCCTACCTTGGATTTGTTCACACCCAAGCTTGCAACCTTCACCACAATCAATGTCTGTGGAACCTTGTAATTCCATGCAGATGGGCATGCAAGCGTCCAAACATTTCGATATCGGCACGATGGATTCGGTCAATACCAACATGTTTAAATTAATAATAAAAGCATTGCAATTGATTTTTCGAAGAAGCCATAGCAAAATCTTTTGTTCCAATTTTGTTGGTAATCCATCCTTAATATAACTCTACTAATTATGAAAATGATATAAAGTGGTAACATTTTATATAATAAATAAGGAAAAATTACAGGTGAGAGGAGGAGAAAAAAAATAACTAATACAATCTCTACAACCTTTCATTTGTATTCCATGTATTTTTTTTCTACTTGCATGTAGTTCTTCCGATAAACAAAAGGGAAATTCTATGATATCATAATTTGATAGTAGGATTATTGAAAAAATAGAGCTTAGAATTCGACAATATAGAGCTTCAGTGTCTTTTCATTCCATGTAGACATAGTGAAATTTTTGATAAATTTGAAAATTGTACTTATGTTTTTCTTTTTTAATCCTTTTTTGTTTTGTATAATGTGGAAAACAACTTATATAACTATCTTTTGATGCATTTTATTTTGTATGTGTCTATCTTAATATTTTTTAAAAAATAAATTTTATTTGCAAATTTAGTAAAAATTTCAAATTTTATAGAATTGAATATTTTAATATAATTCACGTACAATGTTAATAATAAAATAATTAAAATTTAGTTGTCAATTTTAAAATTCATATAAATTTGCCCCTGCTAAGTACAATATTCCTGCGTAAACCACTATTAAGTGGTGGTTAGTATTTTCATTTTAACATAATTTAGAATGTGAATTGGTGTATTTTTCTTCTTCTTCTTCCTTTTTTTTTTTATTAATATTTGTTTATATACATTGTCTAAAACTTTTAATTGGAAAAAAAATCACAAACCATCAACACTATATCATCATATTTTAAAAAAAAAATCAGTCAAGATAATATATTTTTTTGAATTGTCATTGTCTAGGGATTTTAAAATTTCAAAAGTAAATAGAAAATAAAGGAATAATTAAAACTTGCGATAGTGGGATTTTTAATTTTCAAAATTAAATAGAAAATAAAGAAATAGTCAGAATTTGCGGTAGTGAAAATCTTTATAATTTACAAGACAAATATTAAACACAATGTTAGGTAGACTCCACATTAAGAGATAGAGTCAACATGCATATCTTGTATTATAGTTAAACATTTATGGATATATTAATTAGTATTTCTAGTAAGACTGGAAACGGAATGGACTCAAGATTATATCTCTCATAAAGGATTGAAGAAAATAATCGATTTGAATTGGTCTTGGAGAAGTACCTTGTTTTTAGCAAAACTTGCCTCTCATGTAAATTGCAACCCTCACTCTCCTCATTTCTCTCACTACCCTTCCAACATGTGAGGGTTGTCACCCAAAAAAAAAAGTTACAGTTATGAAGCCATTCTTTTTTTTTTATCAGTAAAAAAAGAAACTTTTATTGATGGAAAATCATACAAAAGTCGAGATTACATCAAAAAAGGGAAGGAGGGGGAGAGCAGCCTGCATCATAGCAATCAAACCCAATCCCAACTAGGTTGGGACCGAGAAGAAAGCCCTATCATTTGCATGGGCAACCCCAGGAGTTTGGTGAGGAACCAAACCGAACGAAGTGAAACAAACAGAACAAGCACAACAGACACAACAACAGGGAGGCAGACTTTTGCATACATGAACCTAAGCCAAACCAATTCAAAAAGCAAACTCCTCCAATACAGCAGCAGACCACCAAACTTGGTTACACATAATTTCAACTTACTCTCAAG
>JAPPVO010002484.1:0-38708 GCA_030407325.1 Camellia japonica | reverse complement strand
TTTTAGTCGTTTGAAAACTGTAGTTCTAGTGGTCAGTTAGGTCGTGTCCGTCTTGAAGATGTCGACTGTTTATCTTGTCAAATTGCTAAACAACCTGCTTTATCTTTTAATAATAGTACTTCTATGTCTACTGCTCCTTTTGATCTTGTGCATTCAGATATTTAGGGACTTTCCCCACACCGATCATGGGGGGTCCAGATATTTTGTGATTTTTGTTGATGATTTTTTTTCGGGCAGCCCACGGGCCGCGGGCCAATTCTACATTCCTATCAATGTGCATTTTAACATGTCAATATGAATATTCACATTGTCAACGGGCCGGGTCAGGCTTACCCCAGGCCGCGGGCAAGCTTCGGGCAGTGGACAAATTTTATACTCCTATCAATGTTAATGTTAACATGTCAATATGAATATTCACATTGTCACGGGTTGGGCCAAGCCCGCCTCGGGCTGCGGTCGGGCTTTGGGCCGCCCACGGGTTGCGGGCCAATTTACACTCTTATCAATGTAAATGTTAACATGTTAATGTGAATATTCACATTGTCAACGGGCCGGGCCCGCCCTGGGCCGCTGACCAATTTTATACTCTTATTAATGTAAATGTTAACATGTCAATGTGAATATTCACGTTGTCAACAGCCGGCCGGGCCCGCCCCGGGCCTTGGGCGAGTTTCGGGCAGCCGCGAGGCGCGAGCTAATTTTACACTCCTATCAATATGAATGTTAACATGTCAATGTGAATATTCACATTGTTAACAGTCCGGCCGGGCCTGCCCCGGGCCGCCTACGGACCGTGGGGGTTTCGGGCAGCCACGAGGCGCGGGCTAATTTTACACTCCTATCAATGTGAATGTTAACATGTCAATGTGAATATTCACATTGTCAACGGGCCAGGCCGGGCCGGGCCTGTCCCGGGCTGCGGGCGGGCTTTTTGGCTGCCCATGGGCCGCGGCAATTTTATACTCTTATCAATGTGAATGTTAACATGTCAATGTGAATATTCACATTGTCAACGGCCGGACAGGCCGCCCATGGGCCGCGGCGCGGGTTTCGCGCCGCCACGGGACGCGGGCCAATTTTACACTCCTATTAATGTGAATGTTAACATGTCAATGTGAATATTCACATTGTCAACGGCCCGGGCCCGCCCGGCTCGCGGGCGGGTTTCGGGCCACCCACGGGCCAATTTTACATTCCTACCAATGTGAATTTTAAAATATGAATGTTCACATCATAAAATTGCTAACCGTTCAAAAATATTTATAAGGATATCAAAATTAAATATAAGGGCATAAGTGTCCAAGAAAATAGTGTAAATCAAGAAAAATGATTTCATGGAATAAAACTATATATACATGAGACTAAATGGGTTAAAAAATTCCTTCATGAACTTCTTGGATTAAAACACTTCTAAATGGAATTTATCAATAATTTTTCTTAATTTTTTACATTATATTTTAATCAAAAAATTAAAAAATAACCAAAAAAATCTATTTTCAAACGATTCCACAGAAAGCCAAACATAAAAAGCTATTTATGTACGTTCAAATCATTAACATTGTTTTAATCTACACACATAGTACATCCATAAATCAATCAAAGTCATTTATGGACATTCACAAATCATTGAAAGCTATCTGTTATGGTTCCATTCTCAAATCATTCAAATTCATTTACAAATCACAAAAAATAAATAAAAAAACATTACAAATACACATCTTGAGATTTGTTTAAAATATAAATTGTCTTATATTATTTAAAAATTTACAAATACTTTTTTGTCAGAATTTTTTATTTAACAGAATTAATTAAAAAAATAAAATTTCGAACTGTTCACCTATACAATAATAAAATTATTTGAATTATTAATTGAAATAAAATTTTAATATTATTAAAACTTATTAATTAATTTGATGATTTATTAATAAAAGGATCAATTTATTATGAAATTAGAAACCTTGAAGAGTATAATGTAATTTCTAGAATTATAGGGAATAATTTGTAATTTAAGTAAATTTCAAGAATGTACGTAATTTATCCCAAAATAAATAAATAAATAAATAAATAAAATTATGCTTCTGCCAGTCAAATCCACCCCATAATTTATGAAGATACAAAGACATCTTTTGGCATGCAATAATTTTAGTCTAAAATCAAAAAGTTATTAAAAAAAACTATAACAGATATCAAAAATTTAAAAATTCTCTTTTCTTTTTACTTTTTGCATATATTTTTCTAAAAATCAAAAAATCAAAAAATCATTCTAAACATACTAAATTTTTTTTATCTCATATTTTAATCAAAAAACTAAAAATTACTAAAATAGTATGTTCTGAAACGGGACGGTTTGTTGCTTGAATTCTTAGGAATATGTATTGAAGAATACAACAAAGCTGTGACACGGGAACTACCAGGAGCAATCAGTGCAATGATTCCAACAACTATGGAGGAGCAAAACAAGGTGCGTCCGATGTTAGGGACGATGCCAATGTGTGTGAACAGCTGTTTGGAAGCGGATCACCGGTCACCAATCAGAACCATTGCTGTGCGTGATCTCTCTATGGTCGCCTTTGGCATTATTTCTACACTGGGTTGATTTGTCTACACTTTTTCTCTATATGTTCATGGTCAAGTTTTAGTGCTTAATCGTGTTCTTTAGCAAATCTTTTTATGCTGTGTTTGGTTAAAAGATTTAAGGATGGATTTGGAAAAGGTATGTGAAATGTGAAATGTGAATAAAATATACTTATATTTCACTTAGTTTTAAACACCTTTTCTATTTTTCTTTCTAAATCCTTCCTAAATCCCCCAATCAAATCCAATATTAGAATATCGCGTTTGCAATTTTAGGTTAAAATTTTTGAATGTTTTAATAATTAAGGGCCGTTTGATGAAAGGAAAAAAAAAAAAATCATGTTAACGGTTTTGAACAGTTTGATAATGAGTGAAATTTAGTGCTAGAAAATCAGTAGTGATTATATCCATGTTAATAAATGGGTGTTTGAAGTCCTTATTGGTATAAATTGAATGACAAATATGAACAACATTGGTTGTGAATTCAGTATTATTGAATTTCTAAAATAAAAAATTAATATCTAAAATCATTTTTTAAAAGAGCACATTCAACATTTAACTAATTAGTTTGATCCCTTATTGGGCCAAAAAATTGAAGAAGCAAGCTTAAACTAAATTATACCAATTTATATACTACAAAGGTATATTAAATAGCAAGACAGCTCCAGGGTACTCGAACTATCTGCCACCCAATGTTGCGTGCTTGATCACTAATGCAAATCCTGAGTACCCAAGTACTGGGGGATAGACTCATAGACTCTTGTAATGGCCATTTTATGTATAGGGGTTGTTTTGTTTTGTGACACTTGCTTTTGGGGTTTTTCTTTCCCCCAAAAAATTCAATACAACTGTGATACCATGTGTGCATGATGAGGTGGTATTATCATTGCATTCATGTTTTACTCTTGATTTACAGATTGTTTGGTAGTATAGTTGAGGCATGTTTTAAAGTTTTTTTGGGGAAATACAAAGATTATAGGAGCCGGGAGGTCAGCGATTTGTGAGGAAATGTTAAAGGGTTGTAAATCTCATCTCAATTTGTCAAAATGTATTACATTTCAATAGAATATTTACTTGTTCCATTTCAATAGAATATTTACTTGTTCATTAGGGATGAATGTTGTCTCTGTTTATTCGATTTTGTTTTGGCTGCTGCACTCTGGGTTGGTTTTGGGAGATGAATTTAGGAATTAGCTTCTTTTTTCCTTTTCCCTCTCTCTCTCTCTCTCTCTCTCGCTCTCAATACCTTTCATGTTTTTAGTATGACTGATTTTTTTGGTTTGGATTTTTTTTATCACTTTTAAGAGGTGTAGTTAGAATTATGAGTCTTTTACCAAACCCAAGTTATATTGGAAATAAATGAGTTATTTTGATCTTATTTTCCATTTCTTTGCAATCATGTCTGAAGTTCACAGAAGTGGTGGCTCTATTTGATTTGAATTTTAGAACTTGTTTTCAATTTTTTTTTTTATAAATTAATTAATTAATATCATAAAAAAAAAATCATTTTCATATAATTTTGTCTTTTGAAGATGAAGACTAGAAATAATTTCTTCAAATATAAAATTATCTTTTTGGTGTTTATTTTTATCAAATTATTTTATATTTTATTCAAAAAAAATCCAGAAAATAGTTTTTGAAAATCAAATCAAACAGTGCTTATTTTTAATAATACTATTTCAAAAAACAACTTGAGTATGAGAAATAAGTTTAAATAACTCAGAAAATCTGTTTAAAATTGGGATGGATAAATAACTCTAGAATTCAATATGAACCCAAGTTGCATGGAAGAGATTTGAACATTTAAATCTATTTACAATATCAACAATGGTAGCGATATCAACACATTTATTAACAATTTTACCACCACACTCACATGTTTTGATAAGATTAACCTACGGCCTTGTTTGGGAACAACTTTTTTAATAATTTTTTGACTAAAATATGATGTAAAAAAAAAAAAACTAATATGTTTGGGATAACTTGTTGATTTTTTACCAAAAAATATGCAAAAAGTAGAGAAAAAAAGAAATTTTGACTTTTTTTATAAGTTATTGACTTTTTAATTTTTTTAGTGATTTTTTGACTTTTAAACTAAAAATGATATTGCCAAACGAGATACAAGACCCACAACAACTTATGAATGTGTTAGTAAGTATTCCTAGTATTTTTCCTACAATATATGCCTTCACAAACAAACCATTCAAAAGCCATCTTAGGCACATCCATAAATCATTCAATTTCATTTATGTAAATTCACAAATCATTCAAAGCCATTTACGGTTACATTCATAAATCATTCAAATTCATTCA
This sequence comes from Camellia japonica, assembly GCA_030407325.1. Taxonomy (NCBI): domain Eukaryota; kingdom Viridiplantae; phylum Streptophyta; class Magnoliopsida; order Ericales; family Theaceae; genus Camellia; species Camellia japonica. The sequence continues at coordinate 33,821 of JAPPVO010002484.1, read as the reverse complement.
ATTACATTCAACATTCACAAATTACAAAGAAATATTACAAAAATGCTAAAAACTCCAAATGAATTATCAAATGAAAAATGCTATGGACCCCAAGATTATTTGGAATCCCTATCATAACTCTATGAATATGAAAGGTCTCACATTTTGTATCTATAAATACTAAGAAAATAGACCAGATAATATCATCAACAAACATATCATTTCTCTACACAAAATGGCAATGTGGATCTCTCAAAGATTGTTCTGTCTTTTTTTCCTTCATGCCATCCTTATAGTATCAACCCAATCCTCTGCTTCAACTTCACAGAAAAACATTAATTTGATTCGCCAAACGTGCAGGCGCACCAATAACTTCAACCTCTGTGTCGCATCTCTAGAATCAGATCCTCGGAGTTTGAAAGCAGATGTCAAAGGGCTTGCTCGCATCAGTCTTCAACAAGTCCTGGTTAAAGCTAATCAAACATTACAGATTGTGGGAAAACTGTTTAATCAAACCCATGATCGTATAGAGTACGAATTCTTAGGAACTTGTATTGAAGAATACAACAAAGCTGTGTCAATTGAACTACCAGGAGCAATCATTGCATTGGATTCCAATGACTATGGAGGATCAAAACAAGGTGCAGCTAATGTTAGGGACGATGCCAACCTGTGTGAACAGCAGTGGGCGAGCGGATCACCGGTCACCAATCAGAACCATGCTGTCCGTGACCTCTCTATGGTGGCCTTTGGCATTATTTCTATACTGGGTTGATTATTTGTCTACGCTTTTCTCTATGTGTTCATGGTCAAGTTTTAGTGCTTCGTTGTCTTCTTTAGCAAATTAGCTGATTGCTTTTGCAATTTTACATTAAAATTTTTGAATGGTTTAATAATTGTGGGGCGGCTTGATGAAAAAAAAGAAAAAAAACCATCTAATTAATAGTTTTGAACAGTTTGATGAATGAGTGAAATTCAGTAGTGATTATATCCATGGTAAATGGGCTTTTGAAGTCCTTATTGGTACAAGTTGAATGACAAAATTGCACAACATTGGTTGTGAATTTAGTATTATTCAATTTCTAAAATAAATTTTTTTTTTTTTTATGTACACATTTATATCTAAAATCATTTTTCAACTGAGGCTTTGTGTACGAAGTGGGTTGGTGGTTGGTTTTCGGAAGTTGGCGGCTTTTAACAAAGCCATGCTTGCAAAGCAAGGCTGGCGCTTGGTGAAGTTCCTAATTCGTTATTGGCCAGTCTTCTACGTGCTAAGTATTACCCTCATGCAGACTTCTTGTCGTCTTCGATGGGTCTAATCCATCTTTCACTTGGCGCAGCATTTTTGATGCTAAATCATTGCTTCGGCGGGTCTTCGATGGCGTATAGGGGATGGGCAAAGTGTTCATCTTTGGGGTGATAAATGGGTTCCTAGGCCACACTCTTTTCAGTTAATATCTTCTCCAGCAGGTGACGACCACCGAATGGTCTGCTCTATTATTGATCCGGTTCGCCGTTGCTGGAATTTAGACCTTTGCAAAGAGTTGTTTCTTTCGATTGACGTTGAGGCTATTCAAAAAATTCCTTTATGCCCAGTTCTACCTCCTGACACGTTAGTGTGGCATTACACTCAGAATGGTCTTTTTTCGGTAAAATCGGCCTATCATTTACAAGTTGCTCTTATGTGCTCAAATAATCATCCCGCTCTTCGGATGGAGGATTTGAGCAACAACACTTTTGGAAGAAACTTTGGCATCTTCAAATTCCGAACAAAATTAAATTCTTTGCGTGGAGAGCTTCTTTGAATATCATCCCCACTTCCGATTTGTTGCGTCGTAGGCATGTCTTTGTGGCTGGAAATTGTGTACTCTGCCCCAACTGTCCAGAGACTTTGTTGCACTGTGTTCGTGATTGTCCTGTTGCAAAACGGGTGTGGGAATGCCGCTGCGATTTGAAGTTCAATCTTGGAATTGCACAGATTTTCTCAATGGGTTTCGGTGATTGGCAATAGAGTTGATGAATATGGACTTGGCCTATTTTTTTCGCTTTGTTGGGTTTGTGGAGCGCTCGCAATCAAGCCGTCTTCAATGAAGTCGTTCGCTCAGCGGAGGATATAGTGCTTTGGGTGTGTGAACTTTTACATGATTTCTCTCTTGCGAATCATCGACCCATAAGTGCACCAGTCTTCGAGGATCCTGTCCGATGGGTCGCTCCAATTGATGGGTTTTACAAAGTTAATTTTGATGGTGCTGTGTTCAATCACCTCAAGGCAGTTGGAGTTGGTGTCATTATTCGCGATCACGCCGGTGCGGTTCTTGCGGCTTTGTCAGAGAGGATTAATTGCTGGGGTGATGCAAATTGTGCTGAGGCTTTTGCAGCTCAACGAGCGGTGCATTTTGCTATGGACCTGGGCATTCTTGATGTTCACTTAGAAGGGGATTCACTCACATCATTCAAGCTCTTCAAGCTGCAGACCCATTGTTATGCTCATACGGTCATGTCCTTCAAGACGCTATTGCAAAGGGCCGTTGCTTTCGAAAATGGAATGTTTCTCATACTCCTCGCCTGGGCAATCGTGTTGCCCATAGTCTAGCTCAGTTGGCACTTAAGAGTCCTGGACCATCTATCTGGATGGAAGAAGTCCTTTTCAATGTATTTCCTTCAGTTTTTTCTGAAGCTTTGTAATTCTCCTTGGGTTTTTCCCTCTAAAAAAAAAAAAAAAAAAAACTGAGCACATTCAACATTTAACTAATTAGTTTGATCCTTTTATCGGGCCAAAAAATTGAAGAAGCTTAAATTAATTATATCAATTTATATACTACAAAAGTATATTAGACTATATATTAGTTTACTTCACACACACAAAAAACAAATAAATAAATAAATATTGTTCAATCAAATAGGAGATGAATGGATGAATAATTTACTTGATTTTGAATTATGTTTGCTTTTACGAAGTAACTTTGAGATGGAAAGAGCACTTCCAACAATAAATTCATTAAAAAAAATTGATTGTTGAATCAAATAGGAGACCCCAAAAAATTGATTGTTGAATCAAAACTTGAGAAAATATCAACCTAAAAAACAACATAATTTAATAAATAAAGAGTCATGTTAGAGATCTTAAAAGATTTATTAAAATTTCTATTAAATATCTCTCATGGGTGTGAAACTCACGTGAGATTAATATGGTGTGGGTCTTACACATGACATTTGACAATAGAAATTTTGATAAATCTCTTGTGATTTCTAACATTTTTCATAAATTAATTCAAAATAATTTGTATTTAAAAAATCTGTTTGAAATTGGCATGAATTTGGTAAATAATTCTCACGTTAGGTAAAAAATCCAATTTTAAGTTGCTATAACCAGCAAATATTACAAAAGTCCCAACCAAATTTCTTTTCATAAAATGGTAGGCTCTGTTTGGATGTGATTATTAATAGGGTGAGATGGAGTTTAGGTTGGTGATGTAAAATATTAGTTGGTTGTTGGTTGAGATTAGATTTATGCAATTTTGTAAAATTCCTTATTATATAAAATGTGAATTTGCAATTTTTGTAAAGTAAGCGGTAAAATAGTGTTTTTACCTTTAATTTTATGGGATTAGATTTCAATACTATATCCATAGGATTGCGAATCCTCTCCTTGCGGAGATTTCATTGAGACTCTAAATTCATGACAATTTTTCAAAATAAACATGATGTTTGTGAACCTCACCTCACTCACTTCTAATCTAATCTTATCATTTATCTATCAAAACAAACAGGTCCACAAACCATTCAAATCCATTTTATAAAGCCGTTTATGGTTACATTCATCAATCATTTAAATCCATTCAAGTACATTAACATTTAGAAAAATACTAGAGACTCCAAATATTTTACTAAATGTTCTATCAAATATCTCACATGAATGTAGGACCCATACCATGTGAGTCCCACACATGGACATTTATTTGATAAAATATTTAGAATCCCTAATATTAACATTTATGGTACATTCATAAATCATTTAAATCCATTCAAGCACATTAACAAATCATTGAAATTCTATGTTTTGATTCAAATCCATGAAGATAGAAAGTCTCACATTTTGTATCTATAAATAAGAAAATAAACCAAGCAATACATCATCACCATATCATTTTTCTCTGTTTTGAAATTGAAATAGCATTTTCTCTACACAAAATGGCATTTTTCTCTCAAAGGTGTTTTTCTCTTTTTCTCCTTCATGCCATCCTTGTAGCATCATCAACCCAATCCTCTGCTTTAACTTCACAGAAAAGCGAAGATTTGATTCGCCAAACATGCAAGCGCACGAATAACTTCAACCTCTGTGTCACATCCCTAAATTCAGTTCCTCGAAGTTTGAATGCAGATGTCAAAGGGCTTGCTCGCATCAGTCTTCAACAACTCCTGACCAAGACCAATCAAACATTACAGAATGTGGGAAACCTGTTTAAGGACACCAGGGACCCTATAATGTTCAGATTATTAGGAAATTGTATTATAGAATACAACAGAGCTGTAACAGATTATCTACCAGGAGCAATCAGTGCTTTGGACTCCACCAACTATGGAGCGTCAAAACAAGGTGCAGACGATACTGCAACATCTGCCACGACGTGTGGAGATCAGTTTATAATCCGCGGCTTACCACGGGTATCGGTATCCACACAGAGCAAACAAGTGCAGGGTCTTGCCATGGTGGCCTCTGGCATTATCTCTACATTGGGTTGATATATTGATTTGTGTACTCTTTTTCTCTCTTTATGTTCCAATGAAATGATGTCTAAATTATCTTCTATAGTAATGTGAAATTCAGTCCTGGGAAATGGAAGTACACATTCATCATAAAGATATAAGTTTTGCATTTCATGAATTAATTTCTCTACTTTTTATTATTATTATTTTTTTGTTCTCTCTTTTTTGATATTTAGATCTATACTTTTCAGGAAACATGATCATATAATCAACAATCCAAATATTCCCACAACCCATATAAATCTTCATAGAAATTGAACCAAAATCTGAAGTAGAAAACAGAGTTATATTATGTTTGATTTTTTATTCAAATAGTTTCACACATGTACACAATAGGCTATTACACAAATTACATAAATTAGGTTGTTACATAGTTTTCCCCCTTTTTCTTTTACAGACCAAAGGATATTCAAAGTTTGTAATACCCACTTGAAGAAAGTGGATCTACTAACATAGTAAAAAGTTGGTAGTGCAATAAATACCCAAGAGCACTTATACAAACTTGTGACATAGGACATATTAATCCGAGGTGTGGAAGTTTGATTTTGATGTTTAAACGAGCTTGGATATATAAGATTAAGCTTTAATTGGATTTATTAAATAAAAAAAATAAAAAAAACTAACCCACAAACTTAAAAATGATTATACCATTTTATAAACTGAGAAATTAAATTGTATGTTTGTTGGCTACATATTTTGTAAAAGCCAGTTACAATTCGACACGTGGTAGAGTAAGGGCATTGTGGGGAGATTATTCAAGTCTTCAATCCTGATCATACACGTGACAATTAATATTGGTCCTCACGAGATCTGAGTAGTACTAGATCAGTAAAGAAATACAAGGTGACGTGGCTTCAACGGTTACTCATATTCAAATTCAAATACAGGAGGGAAGCTCAACTGCAAGTGATGGCATAGTGGAACTACTTATAAGGCAACATGATCAGCGATCATGGAGGAGCAGTTCGACGGTTTGAAGTGCAGTTCGAAGGTCATCCTTGACAAGTATAAATAGCAGGGAAGCCCCCAGAAAAAACCCCCATACTCAGATCCAACAAACCAGTCATTTATTTCATTTTTCTTTTCCAGTCGTTACATTTCCTGCACTTTAAATACCCGTTCTTTACATTCCTGCACTTTAAATTCTCGCACTGTACTTCGTTCATAGGAGTAGTTTCAAGTAGATCGTCACTGTAAACCTCAACGAGGCTGAGTTTGGACCATTGTAAGTTTTCATTTTAATGAAATACTTCAGTTACTTGTCATTTCACTGTTATTTTGCTTAATTTCTCCTAAGTCAAGCCACCAGTAAAAGTCCTCTTCATTGAGGCTGAGAGAACTAAAACACAATCGTCTGATAATTGGTTGGCAATTATAATTTCTGTAAGGACTGATTGATCCTTGCTGGCACGCTCGTATTTACAAAAATACCCTTCGAAAGCCAAAAAGCCAACAATGTTCAATCCATAAACTAATTTAGATCATTCTCTAGTTCAAATTCAGTATTGTGATATCACGTCATTGTTGGTATATGGAATTATATGAACAGTAAACCCCAGTTTTAAGATATAACTACATTTTTTATAATAATTTAGTAACTCTCACATATCCATGTTAAATTACACAAGAAGTTATTGAATGGTAATACTATGTGTCAATAATGACCTAATATCACCTTTACATTCAAACTTTTTTCCCCTCTAGTTGAAACATATTCGCACAACATATTCGAAACAGTACCGACTTAATTAATTATACCATTTTATATCATAGGAAAGTGGAATTTGTTGGTGGGAGTGGGGTGCAAACCACTGTTGGTGATTCACAAGAAGTGGCTTAAAATTGAACCAAACAGAAATTCAATTTATTAGAACAATTCTGAAACAAATACAGAGAGCACTCTTCTTCTACTTCTCTTCCACACATTTAACTCTCATAATACAATAGCTATTTATAGATAGCCTAGACAGTGTAAAAACATAAAATGATAATGTGAAAGCCTGCAGCCATTGTTTACTTCATGCCAATCTTTCTTCAACAATGGAGGCTTCAACAATGGTGGGTGGTTGGCTACCTACCATCATCAAGCTTATTTTTCAACATCCCCCTTTAAGCTTGATTCTCCATGCTGCTTCATCCCGAGCATTATCTTCATTTTGTTGAATAGATCATTTTTCAATGGCTTCGTGAAAATATCTGCAAGCTGATCTTGGGATTTGCAAGGCAACAATTCCACCTCTTTATTTTTCACATGCTCTCGGATGAAATGATAGCGGGTGTCAATATGCTTACTTCTTTCATGATAAACTGGGTTCTTTGCCAATGCAATTGCTGAGCGATTATCAACATAGATCTCAGTGGGTTTTTCTTGTGGAAATCCCAAATGCTTCAGCATGTTCCGTAACCATATTGCATGACACACAGCTGAGTTAGCTGTAACATACTCAGCTTCGCAAGTCGATAATGTCACAATGGCTTGCTTCTTAGATGACCATGTGAAGGCTGTATCTCCCATAAAGAAAGTAAACCCCGTAGTACTTTTTCATTCATCCAAGTCACGTCCCCAGTCGCTATCTGAGTAGCCAACAAGACTGAAATTATCAGTTGGTTTATTGAATAAACCATCATCGACTGTACCTTTGATGTAGCGAAGAATTCTCTTTGCTGCATAAAAGTGTGATTGATCCGGTGTTTCCATATATCTGCTAATCAGTTCTACTCCATAGAGTATGTCTGGCCTGGTGCAAGTAAGATAGCGAAGACTTCCAACTAGGCTCTTGAAATAAGTTGGATCCACATCACCTGTTTTCGTACTTTTTCTGAGCTCCACTCCACTGTCTACAGGAGTGTTCACTGGATTGCAATTTTCCATTCCATATCTCTTGAGAATTTCCTTGGCATAACCACTTTGGGAAATAAAAATTCCATCTTTTCTTTGTGCCACTTCAATGCCGAGAAAATGAGCCATCAATCCAATATTTGTCATTTCAAATTCTTGGACCATGCTTCTTTTAAAGTCTTTGAACATGGCTGGATTGTTTCCTGTGAAGATTAGATTATCAACATAAAGACAAGCAAGCAACATGCTTCCATCAGCTTCCTTCTTCAAATATAGTGCGTGCTCATATGGACATTTTTCAAAACCATTGTTATGAAAATACTGATCAATTCTAGTATTCCATACACGTGGAGCTTGCTTCAATCCATAAAGTGCTTTTTTCAATTTGTACACTTTGTCTTCATGCCTATTCCGAACATACCCCGAAGGTTGTTCAATATAGATTTCTTCTTCGAGGAAACCATTAAGAAATGCAGATTTCACATCAAGTTGATAAATTTGCCACTTGTGCTGGGCAGCCAAAGAAATCATTAGCCTGATAGTCTCCAATCGGGCAACTGGAGCAAACACCTCTCCATAGTCAATTCCAGCTCTCTGCTTGTAACCTTTTGCTACTAACCTTGCCTTGTAACGTTGCACTTCACCTTGTGCATTCCTCTTTGTCTTGTATACCCATTTCACTCCAATGGGTTTGTGTCCCTCTGGTAGACTGGTAAGCTTCCATGTGTCATTTTTCTCAATGGCATGAATTTCTTCATCCATTGCTTTCTTCCATTTATCTTCTTGGATGGCTTCTGAGAAGGTAAATGGATCACTATCTGCAAGTAGACAGAACAAAATCAGATCTGCTTCTTCTGTAGCTTCATATATCTCCTGCAAATTTCTCATTGGTCTTGGTTGTTTGAAAAAACTATCATCTGATGATGTTGATGATGATGATGATGCCGCACTTCTGTGAGAGATTGGCGACCTGTCGGTATTCTATGTGGAGGAGTTTGTGGCTCATCTTGAACTTCTCTTGTGATTTCAACAGGAGCTTTTGATGTTTCATCTTCAAGAATGAGTTATGCATCTTTGACAACTTCATCTGATTCCAATTCCAAGCTTCTTCTTCTTCAAATATCACATCTCGACTCATGATCACCTTTCTGGTAATGGGATTATACAACTTGTATCCCATTGTTCTATCTCTATATCCGACAAGGATACATTTTTCTCCCTTATCATCGAGCTTGGTTCTTCTTGCTTCTGGAATCTTGGTGTACGCAACACACCCAAATATTCTGAGATGGTTGACACTTGGCTTATGTGAACTCCAAGCTTCTTCTGGAGTCATAGAATGAAGACTCCTGGTTGGGCATCTAGTAGATACACAGCACATGATACGGCTTCAGCCCAAAATTGCTTGGGCAGTCCCTTTCCTTTCAACATGCTTCTTGCCATATCTAAGATTGTGTGATTCTTCCTTTCAGCAACACCATTCAGCTGTGGCGTATAGGATGGTGTTGTTTGATGCTTGATTCCCTGCTCTTTGCAATACTTCTCAAAAGCATCTGATGTATATTCTCCACCTTGATCTGATCGCAATGTCTTGATGTAGTAGTTGCTTTGCTTTTCTACAAAAGCTTTGAATTCTTTGAAGATGCTGAACACCTCCGACTTTCTTTTAAGAAAGTACACCCATGTCTTCCGGCTATAATCATCAATGAAGGTGAGAAAATATCTATTCTGTCCATTTGACATCGGCTTCAATGGACCACACACATCAGTGTGCACTAGCTCCAGTGGCTTTGTTGCTCTCCACTTCACTTCTTTGGTAAAGCTAGTTCTGTGATGGTTGCCAAGAATGCAGCTTTCACAGACTTCATTAGTATGAGCAATATGAGGGAGCCCTTTCACCATATTCTTGCTTGACAACAGCTTCAAGCTTTCAAAGTTGAGATGTCCAACCTCAAATGCCATAGCCAATCTTTGTCTTTGATGATGGCATTTAAACACTTCACATCATCATGTTGGATGTTCAATGCAAACATCCGATTTCTTGGACATTCTCACCCGAGCGATCAAATTACCAGGATTGTCTTTGATGGTAAGATGACAATCTTTCATGTTGATGTCGTATCCTTTCTCTAGGAGTTGTCCCATACTCAAAATGTTGTTCTTCATGGTAGGAACATAATAAACATTGGAGATATAATCATGATCTCCATTTTTGAGCTTGATCAGAATATTACCTCTTCCTTTCACTGGAGTCTTTGAAGAATCACAAAATGAGACTTGTGCTTGTACAGTCTCGTCAAGCTCAATGAACAGCTCTCTTTTACCACACATGTGATTACTGGCTCCCGAATCTAGATACCAAACATCGTTTTGGTTTTCAGTGTCTCCATGGTGAACAAACAGGACTGTAGGTCCAACTTTGTTTGTTTCCTGCTCGGCAAAATTTGCTTGCTCGCTGGCTTCTGTTGTTGCTCTACTTCGGCATTCATTGCTGTAATGCCCGAACTTGTGGCACTGGTAACACTGAACATTACTTTTGTCAAAACCTAGTCGGTTGTTGTAACCACCTCCTCTACCGCTTGCTCTTCCTCTTGGAGCAAAGTGTGGTTGACTTCTTCCTCCTCTGGCTGGACTTCTTCCGCATTTTCCTCGAAAACCAGAACTTCGGTTATTGTAACCACGACCTCTTCCTTGGCTTCTTTGTGATGTCCCCCTTTGCTCGTTTCTGTCATCTCTAAAAGACAGCTTTGATTGAAGAGCTTGCTCTAGAGAACTTGAGGAAGTCTTCTTGTTGATCCTTTGTTCATGAATCTCAAGTGTGCCCATCAACTCATCGGTGGTCATGGCACTGAGATCTTTGGACTCTTCTATTGCTACAACCATGTGCTCGAACTTGGAACTGAGTGATAGGAGAATCTTCTCTATCACTTGAAGAGATTCCATCTTCTCTCCATATCTTCTCATCTGATTAACAATGTGTAGACACCCCATTTTGACCGGCCCTAAGACTTGGGCATTTTATTTTGACCACCCTCATAAAAAAAAATCAATCAAATTGAAATTTTAATCCCGAAACTCACTTATTTTGGTTTGAATTTATAATTTTATATAATTTTGTGTGTTTGTACAAATTTTTAGGTGTGTTTATATAAATTGGCATTTGATATTTGATAAAAAAAGAATAAAAAAAAATAAAAAGAAAAGATCAAAAAAAGAAAAAATAGTGGAAGTGCTTTACAGCATTGGTTGATTCATTAAAAAAGAAAAGGAGCACATAGGATACACGGGTGGAGAGGAGGTGAGGCTTTAAAATGAAAAGAAATGAATAAAAAGACAACTCTGTGGGGACTCTCTTGATGATGCTCGGCAGTGGAAGGGCAGAGGGATGAATTTGGGTTTTAAAATGTAAGATAACACACAAGAGAGGGACTCAACATCCACTCAATCTCTTTCTCTCGGTTGCATATTTGGAGAGAAGAAAGCTAGGTACACACGGTTTTAGAGAGAGGGGCAGCAGACCAACTCACATGCATACATAACACCCCCAGAAGCACACAGGCAGGGGCAGATATAGAACACATGGGGGGAGGAGGAGGAGAAAAACACACGGGCTTGGGGGAGTTTTAGGGAGGGAGACGGGTAGAGAGAGAAAAAAGAGAAGAGGACACTGATGAAGGGAGGATGACAGACACACACATGGAGGAGGAGAGGAGGACCAACCTCTCTCTCTCTCTTCTCTCTCACCTCACGGCAGCAGCCATTGACACACCAACACACTGCCATCCCCTTCACGGCAGGCACACCATGCACTAACACACCAACACACAGCCTCACCATCACCACCATGCATGCTTTCATCACACCACACACGGATCACACACACCCACCTCTTTCTCTCTCACGGATGAAACACACCCAGCACACCACCATGCATGCTTCATCAGACCACACACGGTTCACACACTACCATCTATCAACCCAGCTCTCTCTCCCTCTCGGCATCTCTCTCTCTACCTGCTAACACACACACCCACACACCTACACACACCACCACCACTACCGTGGCCAACCCACATGCACACCCATGCACACTGCTCTCTCTCCCTCTCGGCATCTCTCTCTCTCTACCTGCTAACACACACACCCACACACCTACACACACCACCACCACCCCAAACCCATGCACACAACACCTCTCTCACATGCACCCACGGCACTCCCTCTCTAGCATACACACGGCAGACCACACAGCACCTCTCTCACATGCACCCACGGCACTCTCTCTCTAGAGACCCACACGGCACTCACTCTCTCTCTCTCTTTAGAGACCCACATGGCACTCACTCTCTCTCTCTCTTTATGTATATATATATATATATTTTATATGTATAATATTGGTGTCATGCCATTTTTTTTTGTATATATATTTTATATGTATAATATGTGAGTCATGGGTGTTATCTGCCATTTTCCTCAATTATACATATGTTATATGTATAAATCTGAATCATGGGCGGATATTTGAGTGGATATATTCCCACTGGAAATTTCTCGATTATAATATTTGAGTGAATATATCCCCACTTGAAGTTCCTGATCAATTTCAAATTTTGAGTGGCTTAAGTGGCAGGACCTCCATTGAAGATGACTTGACATGGGCTGAGGTGTGCAGTCTAAGAGATTGAAGACATATGGATCTTTGTGCTAGCGATGAATTTTTTTATTTTATTTTATTTTTATTTTTGAGTGTGTTGTGAGGTTTTATTTTATTTTATTTTTCTCTCCTCTCTCCCTCATTCGGATCTGTAATATTTAAGGTGTTGTAATAATTCCCCCACCCCGCTTCTTTCTATCCCGTTCTTTATCGCTTTCCCTAACTGTGTGTATGTATATATCTTGACATACCATGCATATCCCTGCTTTACATCCATGATCCATGCATAAGATTTGGCTAAATTTGCATCTTTAAGCTTCAATTGATTATCCCATGTTTTGTGCGCTATTTAAGATGATTCACATGCCATATTCTAGAAGCCAAATCTTTAGTGCATCTCATGAGTGAATTGCATTAGGATTCTGTATATAAGAGCATGCATATTTTACTAACTTTGTTTTGTAGCTGTTCGAGGGACTCGGTCAATCTGTGAGTTTTTATGCTTTAGCATCCCATTTGTGTGTGATTTTCTTATTATGTTTAGCATCCTACCATGTGGCTATTTGTTTAAGTGATAAACTATTTGAATGCCTGTGGATGAAGGCTTGTTGTTTGAATTGGAATAATTCAATAAATGTACGTCTTAAGCCCACTTTGTCAAGTGGCAAATTCAAACCCTTTTCAAAACAAACATGAAGTTGAATTGTTCCAATTTGAGCAAACTAGTCTATACTTGTATGCTTCACATAGTAAATTTTAGGATTTACTAAAATAATCAGAACATAAACATATAAAGAAAATAAAAGTCATATCGTGGTTTAGTAGAGGCCGATCTTTTGATCGGGTGAGTGGGGGTGCTCATTATTGACCTTCCCCTCTCATACCTAAGGTTCCGAGCCAAGCATCCTTGGTTACGACGAATAGTGGCCTTGGCACCGAGTCATGGGTTTCCTAATTTCCCAAAATATTAGGTGGCGACTCTGAGTTCTGATGACGCAGTCCATTTTTGACAAAATTACAATAAAATGGATTTTCAATAAAGTTGCCAAATCTGGACTCTCATCTATGTTTTCACATTGCACTCGTGAAACATTGAGATCAAAGAGATCTCGGGAGTCCGAACTGTTTAACGCGCGCGGGTACCCCCCGGGCATGTTACAGTTTCTGGCGACTCTGCTGGGGATTTATAAAACCTTGACTCGAACTCCATGATATGACTTTTATTTTCAATTATATGTTTATTGCATTGCATGCTTTGGTGCACTTAAAGTTCCTATGTTGCCCAAATACTGGTGGGAACACAGGCATACTTTTTGTGACACTGCACCTATCTCTACGTTACTTTAGAAGCCTTGTGTTGTAACCTTTTGAGATTTGTCAAAAGGGTAGCTTTGTTATCTAGCTCTGCTATCTAAGGTTCTCAGACTCCGAAGAGAGGCTATTTGACTCTTCTGATTTCCTGGGATCTTTATTGGTTATGACCCAAAGGACTCTTTGGTAATGTCACCTTGACTTCAACCCCTAGGATAGAGCTAACCTTGTACATATAGTGAGCTATAGTACCTTTCAAATTAGGACAGGATGCTTTTCCATTTCTAGGATGTGTGATACCACTTGTCTGAATAGTGAAACCCTAGATCATTTCAAGTTAGGACAGGATAACCCTACCCTCTTTAGGGGTGTTTGTTCTCTTTCCTGCTTTATGTGCCATGTATTGGATCTATACCAGGGTTCTCAAATTCGAATGAGTGGTTCAGGTTGTTCAGTTTAGCACCATTACTTCAAAAAAAAAAAAAAAAAAAAAATAACAAAAACATAAAATCAAAAAAAAATATAAATAAAATTTCGACCATCTCTGTGATTGGAGTGACTACCCGTTGATTACACGAGCTTTATTTTGAGTATTGTGGCTGGCCCACACTTTGACTGGCAATTTGAAAATGGTTTTATTTGAGTTCTGAATTGAGTATTGAGTCTAAGTTTGATTCCACCAAGTTTGTAGAGTTAGAGTCAGGCTCGAGTCAGCCTAATGAGTCAGAGTCTGTTGATTTCGAGAGTGCTAACCTAGACATTTCTGTCTTGTCTAGGTCTTCTTTATCATTTTCTTTTGAGTCTGTGTCATTGCTGAGTCATAGTTTCTTTTCAATAAACAGAAAAACAAAAAAAAAAATGCCATAGAGTCTGCCTACTTCTCTGTGCCTTTAAATCATTGCATTGACCAAAGTTTTTCAAAACTTTTCCAAAACTTTGATAAAAACGAAGAGGAAGAATTTCCTCGGATTTGCAAATTTTGATCAACTGAGAGAAGAGAGGTGTGCTAAGCCTTTGATGAATAAAATCATTTTTGTTAATGTGGGTACTGAGAAGGATCCTGGCTTGGTCCAAATTGGTTCTATCTTGTCTTCGTAAGAGTACGAGTGATTAGTCACTTTGTGAAAAGATTTCAAAAACTGTTTTTGCGTAGTCCTACGAAAACATGCCTGGAATTAGTTATACAGCATAGGATCCCTCTTGACTCGTGGTCCGACCTCCTTCGCTCCTTAGCTTTCAAACCTTGATCATTCAAAGTGTAAGGCTTGCACAGCCGAATTGGAAATAGCCCTTGAACTAGGGGCCATGATGTGATTCAAATGGAGGCAGCCCTTCAACTAGGGGCAATAAGGTCGAATATGATTTATATTGGAAATAGCCCTTAAACTAGGGGCAATGATGTGATCCAGATTGGAAACAGACCTTGAACTTAGGGCAGAGAATGTGATTTCAGATTTGAAACAGCCCTTGAACTAGGGGCAAAAGTGTGAGGCTTGCATAGTTGAAATGGAGCAACCCTTGATCTAGGGGCAATAAGGTACCACCCTTGAGAGGCTCGCTGGCCGAAAACCCAGAAGGGCGACCCAGGCAAAAGTTAGAGCACAAAAAAAAAAAAAAAAAGAAGAAAAAAATAAAAGAAAAATGAAAAGCTCGCAAGGTTGAAAACCCGAAAGGGCGGTGTAGACACCCTATTTTGACCAGCCCTAAGACTTGGGCACTTTATTTTGACCACCCTCACCCATTTTGGCCATCATTAATATTTTGGTAATTTGTAGTGTTTTATAATTTTATGTGTGTATTAAATTAGGTGTGTGCATATCTTGTGTGTTATAAATGATAACTATTTTTAAAACAAAAGAAGAAAAAAAAATATATAAACAAAAGAAAATTGAAAAAATATATATATAATAATAAAACAAAAAAAAAGAAAAATAATAAAAAGAAAAAAAAAGAGAGGTCGGCTAAGTGGTGGGATGGTTGGCTCATTAAAAAAGAAAAAGAGGAGATATACAGCACTCAGGGCAGGTGAGGTTCAGAGAAGAAATAAAAAAAAAGAGAAAAAGAGGAGACAGCACATATAGCCCATGAGGTGAGTGGGTTCGGGATTTTGAAAATAAAAAGAGGAGATATACAGCACTCAGGGAGGTGAGGTTGAGGGAAGAAATAAATAAAAGGGGAGATATACAGCACTCAGAGAGGCACACATGAAGGATACAAAGCAGAAGGAGGAGTGAGGCACGAACTCTCTCTCTCTCTCGGCTGGGAGAGAGGAGGAGGGGAGCATCACCATCTTCACCCAGCAACATGTACACCTAGGAAGACCACCTCTCTCTCTCTTCTCCCTCCCTCACGGCATAGACACTACCCACAACTCTCACCATGCACACCCAAACCCAACTCTCTCACCTCACCACTCTCTCATCATCCAGCACCACCATCATTCAGCACACCCATCATACTCAACACCACACCACCACCGAGTCTTCTTCTTCACCACATGATGCTCACCACTGCCATCCTCTCACACACAAACAACACAACCCACGGCTTGCTCTCTCCCTCACCTTTCTCTCTAACACCAACACTCACCACATAGCTTGCCTCTCTCTCTCCAAACTCCCTCACTGTACTCACCTTCACCATGCATACTAACACACACGGCACTCCCTCACTGCACATGGAT
The DNA here is from genome assembly GCA_030407325.1 of Camellia japonica. NCBI lineage: Eukaryota > Viridiplantae > Streptophyta > Magnoliopsida > Ericales > Theaceae > Camellia > Camellia japonica. The sequence goes on along the minus strand of JAPPVO010002484.1, from coordinate 17,588 downwards.
ACACACTGCACACACGGCACACCATGCATGCTCTCTCACACACCCAGCTCTCATGCACAACCCATGCACAACCCAACCGATCTCTCTCTCTCTCTCTCCCTCTTTTCTCTCTAAGACACCCACCACCACCGTGGCCACCCTCGGCACTCCACCGTGAACACACAGATTCACACCCACCCACGGATCACTCATCACTCGGCACCTCTCTCTCTAACACCACGGCTCACATGGCATCTCTCTCTCTCTAGACCGTGGTCACCCATAGATACACCCACACACACACCTCTCCATCACTCATGCACACACGGCTCTCCCATGCACACACATACCTCACTCACTCTCCCACACGGGGCTCTCTCTCCCTCACCTCTCTCTCTCTCTCTAACCCACCTATCCCTCTCTCTACAAAGAGACCCATACATAATACACACCCACAAACCCAGCGGCCATGACTCTCTCTCTCTCCCATCTCTCTCTCTCTCTCTCTCTACAAAGAGACCCGCCATCTTTTCTCTCTCTAGAGAGATACCCATCTCTCTCTCTCTCTACAAAGAGACCCGCCACCTTTTCTCTCTCTAGAGAGATACCCAAATCCGATCCTTGGTTTGCCGCTTGAATCTGGAAAATGTGAATCATGTGATGTCGCGGAACCCGGGACATGCGAAAAGGAGTGACATGTGCCAGTGATGAAGTCTTTTATTTTATTTTTATTTTTGAGTGTTGTGAGATTTTATTTTTATTTTATTTTTCTCTCCTCTCTCCCTCATTCGGATCCGTAATATTTAAGGTGTTGTAATAATTCCCCCACCCCGCTTCTTTCTATCCCATTCTTTATCACTTTCCCTAACTGTGTGTATGTATATATCTGACATGTCATGCATATCCCTGCTTTACATCCATGATCCATGCATAAGATTTGGCTAAATTTGCATCTTTATGCGTCAATTGAATATCCCATGATTCTTTATGCTATCAGATGTTTTGAGATGATTCATATGCCATATTCTAGAAGCCAAATCTTTAGTGCATCTCATGAGTGAATTGCATTAGGATTCTGTATATAAGATCATGCATATTTTACTAACTTTTGTTTTGTAGTCGTTCGAGGGACGTCGGTCAATCTGTAAGTTTTTATGCTTTAGCATCCCATTCGTGTATGTTTTTCCTACTATGTTTTGCATCCTACCATGTGGCTATTTGCTTAAGTGATATAACTGTATAAATGCCTGTGGATGAAGGCTTGTTGTTTGAATTGGAATAATTCAATAAATGTACGTCTTAAGCCCACTTTGTCAAGTGGCAAATTCAAACCCTTTTCAACAAACAAACATGAAATTGAATTGTTCCAATTTGAGCAAACTAGTCTATACTTGAATGTTTCACATAGTAAATTTTAGGATTTACTAAAATAATCAGAACATAAACATATAAAGAAAATAAAAGTCATATCATGGTTTAGTAGAGGCCGATCTTTTGATCGGGTGAGTGGGGGTGCTCATTATTGACCTTCCCCTCTCATACCTATGGTTCCGAGCCAAGCATCCTTGGTTACGACGAACAGTGGCCTTTGGCACCGAGTCATGGGTTTCCTAATTTCCCAAAATATTAGGTGGCGGCTCTGAGTTCTGATGACGCAGTCGATTTTTAACAAAATTGCAATAAAATGGATTTTCAATAAAAGTTGCCAAATCTGGACTTTCATCTACGTTTCACATTGCACTCGTGAGACATTGAGATCAAAGAGATCTCGGGAGTCCGAACTGTTTAACGCGCGCGGGTACCCCCCGGGCATGTTACAGTTTCTGGCGACTCTGCTGGGGAATTATGAAACCTTGACTCGAACTCCATGATATGACTTTTATTTTCAATTATATGTTTATTGCATTGCATGCATTGGTGCACTTAAAGTTCCTGTGTTGCCCAGATACTGGTGGGAACACAGGCATACTTTTTGTGACACTGCACCTATCTCTACGTTACTTTAGAGGCCTTGTGTTGTAACCTTTTGAGATTTGTCAAAAGGGTAGCTTTGCTATCTAGCTCTGCTATCTAAGGTTCTCAGACTTCGAAGAGAGGCTATTTGACTCTTCTGATTTCCTGGGATCTTTATTGGTTATGACTCAAAGGACTCTTTGGTAACGTCACCTTGACTTCAGCCCTTAGAACAGAGCTAACCTTGTACATATAGTGAGCTATAGTACCTTTCAACTTAGGACAGGATGCTTTCCCATTTCTAGGATGTGTGATACAGCTTGTTTGAATAGTGAACCCTAGATCATTTCAAAGCTAGGACAGGATAACCCTACCCTCCATAGGGGTGTTTGTTCTCTTTCCTGCTATGTGTTATGTGCAATGTATTGGATTTATACAGGGATTCTCAAATTCGAATGAGTGGTTCATGTTGTTCAGTTTAGCACCATTACTTCAAAAACAAAAAAAAAATAACAAAAATATAAAATCAAAAAAAAAATTTGTAAAACAAAAACAAAAATGTCGATATCCCACAAAGTTGACCATTGTAAATAAATAGAACTTGTAGGGTATCCGACCGTCTCTGTGATTGGGGAGTGACCACCTGTTGACTGCACGAGCTTTATTTTGGATGTTGTGGCTGGCCCACACTGTGACTGGCAATTTGAGAATGGTTTTATTCTGAATTCTGAATTGAGTATTGAGTCTAAGTTTGATTCCACCAAGTTTGTAGAGTTGGGTTCAGACTCGAGTCATTCTAGTGAGTCAGAGTCTGTTGATTTCAAGAGTGCTAACCTAGACATTTTTATCCTGTCTAGGTCTTCTTTGTCATTTTCTTTTGAGTCTGTTGTCATTGCTGAGTCATAGTCTCTTTTCAATAAACAAAAACAAAAACAAAAAAATGTCATAGAGTCTGCCTACTTCTCTGTGCCTTTAAATCATTGCATTGACCAAAGTTTTTCAAAACTTTTTCCAAAACTCTGATAAAAACGAAGAGGAAGAATTTCCTCGGGATTTGCAAATTTTGATCAACTGAGAGGAAGAGAGGTGTGCTAAGCCTTTGATGAATAAAATCATTTTTGTTAATGTGGGTACTGAGAAGGATCCTGGCTTGGTCCAAATTGGTTCTATCTTGTCTTCGTAAGAGTACGAGTGATTAGTCACTTTGTGAAAAGATTTCAAAATCTGTTTTTGCGTGGTCCTACGAAAACATGCCTGGAATTGATTATACAGCATAGGGTCCCTCTTGACTCGTGGTCCACCCTCCTTAGCTCCTTAGCTTTCAAACCGTGTCTCCCATGATCAATCAAAATGTAAGGCTTGCATAGCCAAATTGGAAATAGCCCTTGAACTAGGGGCCATGATGTGATTCAAATGGAGGCAGCCCTTCAACTAGGGGCAAGGTCAAGCCCTTGAACTAGGGGCAATGATGTGATCAAGATTGGAAACAGACCTTGAACTCAGGGCAGAGAATGTGATTTCAATTTTAAACCGCCCTTGAACTAGGGGCAAAAGTGTGAGGCTTGCATAGCTGAAATGGGGGCAGTCCTTAAACTAGGGGCAATAAAGTACCACCCTTGAGAGGCTCGCTGGGCCGAAAACCCGGAAAGGCGACCCAGACAAAAGTTAGAGCACAAAAAAGAAAAAATAAAAAGAAAAAATGAAAAGCTCGCAAGGTTGAAAACCCGAAAGGGCGGCTTTGGCAAAAGTTAGAGCGTAAAAGGAGAGTGTCAATACCCGAGTGAACCTTAGCCAAAACTATGTTGGACCAGTGATTCAGATTGGAAGCAACCCTTGAACTAGGGGCAAGAAGGTCGGATGAGATTTAGATTTGAAGCAACCTTTGAACTAGGGACAAGAAGGTCGGATGTGATTTAGATTTGAAGTAGCCCTTGAACTAGGGGCAAAAAGTTGGATGGGATCAAAGAGTTAAAACTGAACCGTTTCCCAATGAAGACCGCCCAGAAAGGCAAAACCCAGAATTTGAGAGAATGAATTTTATTATTGAAGGACAGCCGAGTTCCTATCCACTACACTAGGGGCAATACTAGGGGCAAATTCATACCCAATTCAACCTAGTCCCTACATCATCATATCTACCGGTCAAGTGTAGCAGTTGTTCTTATAGTTGGCTTAGAGATTCCCCAATCAACATGGACAAGTTAAAATGAAAGTAACCCTTGAGAGGCTCGCTGGGTGGAAAACCCGGAAGGACGACCCAGATAAAAGTTAGAAGCAGAAAAACAAAAAAATACAAAAAATGATGATAAAAAAATGAAAATAAAAAAAAATGATGAAAATGAAAAAAATGAAAAATGAAAAGCTCGCAAGGTTGAAAACCCGAAAGGGCGGCTTTGGCAAAAGTTAGAGCACAAAAGGAGAGTGTCAATACCCGAGTGAACCTCAGCCCGAACTACGATGGCCTGATTCCTATCTTTGGGATACGTAGGTAGCTTCATCTTGAAGTTCGGCCCCAATAATTTTTCAACTCATTCACCTTGTCCATGTTTGCTTGGTGTGTCTTTAGTCGACTTGGTTGTCCTACCCGTGTTTGAGTGGTGTATTTTCATTCAGTTCAGTTCAGTTGGTTCGAGTCAACTTGGTTCGGTTCGGTTCGGTTCGGTTCGACGGTTCGGTCCAGCTTTACTTGGCTTCACTCGGTTTGGATTGGCTTGGTTCAAATCGGCTTGGTTCGGTTATCCCCTTTGATTATCTGGTTTGGGACTATGCACCTCAATGATCGATTCCATGTTAGTTGAGTAGTGACCAATTGCAAAAATAGGGTTTGATTAATTTGAATGAAGCTGACTAATTTTTCTCGAAAATTGTTCCATTTTTGCAAAACTTGGACCATTCTTTGGATTTGAAAAGGGAAAATTTTCAGTGCTCAGAATTTAGCTTACATGATTTGAAACAGAAAATGGAATAAGTATGGTAATCTAACTCTCATGTTGATCAAAACATATTTTACAAAAAAAAAAATCAAGAAAAAAAATCAAGGCAATGAATTAGGGGCATAGTTGAGTTAGAGATTCTGTCTTCTCCACCACTCGAGTCAACTCGTCAGTGTATATGAGTGTGTATTCATCTCAGTCAGTGTATTATGCCAGTCAGGGTATTCATACCAGTCAGTATATATGAGTGTGTATTCATACCAGTCAGTGTATTTATACCAGTTAGGGTATTCATACCAATCAGCGTATAGAAGTGTGTTTGGATTATTTTGGCTTCGTTTTTCTTACGTTGAGTCCGTTTTATTTTTATTCAGGTCAGTATGGATCAATGGCCAATTCAGAGTTCAAATTTCAATCATTTTCAAATTCGATCAAACAAAAATGTTTTCAAACTCAAAGTGATGTGCCAGTCACGCCATTGAGATACAAAACTGAAATTTTTTATTACAGTCAGGGGAGGACATCCCCGATTACAGAGACTCCAAAAAAAAAAAAAACAACAGAAAATACAGAAACAAAAAAAAAAAGAAAACCAGAAATACAAAAAAAAAAAGAAAAAAAACAAAGAAAACAAAGGGAAGGATCTTCTTCTTCTCCGCCGATGCCGGCCACTCACGGACTTCACTTACTCGGCTCCCCCGTCGCCGAGCTCTTCCTCTTTTTATCGTCAACCTTCGAAGGCCCTTCTCCAGTACTTCCACCAAGGACGACCACAGTGTTTTCGCCGACAGAGTCGGCTCCCCGCCGACCATCAAAGGCGATGTACGAAGATGCCCCAAATCGGGCCATAGAGGTGGAGTGCCTTTTCAGCTCCTTGTTTTTAGCCTTCAGCTCCTTGTTTTCAGCCTTCAGGGCACAAATCTCTACCCGCGCATCTCTGTACATGCACTGGAGTAGAGACAGTTGGGCGTTGACCTGGTATACCTCACACGCCTTATTTTGCAGACGGTGAGACAGGTTAGTCACCGCTGCCACTGTTCCATACAGGACCTCAACGTGTAGTGGTTGGCCTCGATATCATTTTGAGTAGCCATCACTTGCTCAACTGATAGCGTGGGAAGACTAGGTTGAGTAAGAGCAGGGGCACTTGGCCCAGAAGAGCTCGATGGATTATTAAGATCCGGAAAGAGAGAGAAGGGGCGAGACGAAGCCATGTATAAGAGAAGAGAAGGCAGAAATGGCAGAAAAGAAGAAAAGAAGACAGTCACAGAAGAGTGACAGAAAACAGAAGAGATAAAGAAGAAGGGAGTCACAGAAACAACGAGGAAAAGAAGGAGAAGGAGAAAGATGAAGAAGAAGATGGAAGAGTGATGAGTGAGCAGAAGAAGAGAGTGATGGAGAAGAGTGATGAAGAAGAGTGATGAAGAAGAAGCAGAAGAAGAGAAAAGAGATACGGAAGAAAAGAAGAAGACAAGAGAGAAAGACAAAGAAAGGGAGAGAGTCGAGGTGAGCGACGATCGAGGGGGCTGCTTTTGTCGGCCAGCCGACACAAAAGCAAAGCCCATGTGTCAAACGCGGCAAGAGACGCGGGAGAGTGGTGTATGCATATATGTATATATATTGTATAGCTATGTAATATAGATATTTGTTTGAACATTTTGGTCATATGAGTGGCTTGGGTTCAGTGGTGTGGCTCAATGGTTGAAGGCTGAAGGCTGAGCCCGAGGTCAGGGGTTCGAACCCCACATTGAGTGTTTCTTTTGTTTTGTTTTCATTTTCTGTATAAATATGTCTTATATATTTGTTTGAACATTTGAGTCACAGGTGTGGCTTGGGTTCAGTGGTTTGGCCCAATGGGTTCAGGGTTCGGAAAGGCTGAGCCCGAGGTCAGGGGTTCGAACCCCACATTGAGTGTTTCTTTTGTTTTGTTTTCATTTTCTGTATAAATATGTCTTATATATTTGTTTGAACATTTGAGTTACAGGTGTGGCTTGGGTTCAGTGGTTTGGCCTAGTGAGTTAAGGATTGAAAAGGCTGAGTCCGAGGTCAGGGGTTCGAACCCCACATCGAGTCTTTCTTTGTTTTGTTTTTGTTTTGGTATATATATGTTTTGTCCACCTGTATATAGATATATATATTTGTTTGACTTGTTTCTGTCACACGAGTGGCTTGGGTTCAATAGTTAGGCCCAGTGGTTGAAGAGTGAGAGGCTGAGCCTGAGGTCAGGGGTTCGAACCCCACATTGAGTGTTTCTTTTGGTTTGTTTTGGTTTTATGTATATATATGTCTTGTATAGTATATATATATATTTTTTTTGTATATGTTGTCACAAGAGTGACGCGGCTCAGTGGTTAAGGACTCGGAGGCCGAGCTTGAGGTCAGGGGTTCGACACCCCGTGTCCCGTGTCCATCCATTTTGTGATTTTTCTTTCTTTTTGTGTGTTTTGCATGCGTGTGCTGACGTCAGCAAACAGAATATGCCTTCTCAGTAACGGCATCTTCCCACTGACGGCAGCCAAACAGAATATTCCCCACCTGTGTATATCTCCGTATATATATCTGTGTATATATCCGTATATGTTTGTGTATAGGTCCGTATATGTCTGTGTATATAGCTATATATATTTGTGTGTCGTATGTACCGTATATATCTGTATTTTGTCTATACATATCTGTGTATATATCCGTATATGTTTGTGTATAGGTCCGTATATGTTTGTGTCGTATATACATATATATGTCTGTATATATATCTATATATATCTGTCTGTATTTTGTCTGTACATATGTGTGTGTATTTATATGTAAATATTTGTGTATTATCCTGCCTGTGTTTGCAATGAGTTCCTAGGAGATCAACTGCGACGGTGGAAACTAGAGTTCGAATGGCAAAGCCTAGAACGCAAAAGGTTCGGGATTTCCGAGACTAAAGTCTGGTTTAAATACCCAGGGGTGTATCCCCGGCTTGAAATCTGTATGGTAGCCCCGTAAGTTGAGCTAGCTTGTATGCGTCTCAATTCTGGAGACTGAACCAACCTAGTCTGTCACCCTGTTGGAGAATAGGGAAAGTTGCAAACATAGCCAGCATTCCATGACATTGCATTGCATAAATCCAAATCGTTAATCTGGCTTCGCGTAGCGTATAAGTCCAATTATCAAAATCGGTTACAAACAGCAGGTGCGCCTGTCTGTTTAGACCACCCATTCTCCTCTCGCGTGTGACGCGTTTGGATTGCAAATCGGTTAAAAACAGCAGGTGCGCCTGTCTGTTTAGACCACCCCTTCTCCTCTCGCGTGTGACGCGTTTGGATTGCAAATCGGTTAACAACAGCAGGTGCGCCTGTCTGTTTAGACCACCCCTTCTCCTCTCGCGTGTGACGCGTTTGGATTGCAAATCGGTTAACAACAGCAGGTGCGCCTGTCTGTTTAGACCACCCCTTCTCCTCTCGCGTGTGACGCGTTTGGATTGCAAAATCGGTTAAAAACAGCAGGTGCGCCTGTCTGTTTAGACCACCCCTTCTCCTCTCGCGTGTGACGCGTTTGGATTGCAAAATCGGTTAAAAACAGCAGGTGCGCCTGTCTGTTTAGACCACCCCTTCTCCTCTCGCGTATGACGCCTTTGGATTGCAAATCGGTTAACAACAGCAGGTGCGCCTGTCTGTTTAGACCACCCCTTCTCCTCTCGCGTGTGACGCGTTTGGATTGCAAATCGGTTAACAACAGCAGGTGCGCCTGTCTGTTTAGACCACCCCTTCTCCTCTCGCGTGTGACGCGTTTGGATTGCAAAATCGGTTAAAAACAGCAGGTGCGCCTGTCTGTTTAGACCACCCCTTCTCCTCTCGCGTGTGACGCGTTTGGATTGCAAATCGGTTAACAACAGCAGGTGTGCCTGTCTGTTTAGACCACCCATTCTCCTCTCGCGTATGACGCGTTTGGATTGCAAATCGGTTAACAACAGCAGGTGCGCCTGTCTGTTTAGACCACCCCTTCCTCTCGTCGTGTGACGCGTTTGGATTGCAAAATCGGTTAAAAACAGCGGTGCGCCTGTCTGTTTAGACCACCCCTTCTCTCTCGCGTGTGACACGTTTGGATTGCAAAATCGGTTAAAAACAGCAGGTGCGCCTGTCTGTTTAGACCACCCCTTCTCCTCTCGCGTTGTGACGCGTTTGGATTGCAAAATCGGTTAAAAACAGCAGGTGCGCCTGTCTGTTTAGACCACCCCTTCTCCTCTCGCGTGTGACGCGTTTGGATTGCAAATCGGTTAACAACAGCAGGTGCGCCTGTCTGTTTAGACCACCCCTTCTCCTCTCGCGTGTGACGCGTTTGGATTGCAAATCGGTTAACAACAGCAGGTGCGCCTGTCTGTTTAGACCACCCCTTCTCCTCTCGCGTGTGACGCGTTTGGATTGCAAATCGGTTAACAACAGCAGGTGCGCCTGTCTGTTTAGACCACCCCTTCTCCTCTCGCGTGTGACGCGTTTGGATTGCAAAATCGGTTAAAAACAGCAGGTGCGCCTGTCTGTTTAGACCACCCCTTCTCCTCTCGCGTGTGACGCGTTTGGATTGCAAATCGGTTAACAACAGCAGGTGTGCCTGTCTGTTTAGACCACCCCTTCTTCTCTCGCGTATGACGCGTTTGGATTGCAAATCGGTTAACAACAGCAGGTGCGCCTGTCTGTTTAGACCACCCCTTCTCCTCTCGCGTGTGACGCGTTTGGATTGCAAAATCGGTTAAAAACAGCAGGTGCGCCTGTCTGTTTAGACCACCCCTTCTCCTCTCGCGTGTGACGCGTTTGGATTGCAAATCGGTTAACAACAGCAGGTGCGCCTGTCTGTTTAGACCACCCCTTCTCCTCTCGCGTGAAACGCGTTTGGATTGCAAATCGGTTAAAAACAGTCAGGTGCGCCTGTCTGTCTACACCACCCCGGTTAAAGTACAGTCAGGTGCGCCTGTCTGTCTACACCACCCCGGTTAAAGTACAGTCAGGTGCGCCTGTCTGTCTACACCACCCCTGGTTAAAATACAGTCAGGTGCGCCTGTCTGTTTACACCACCCCGGTTAAAATACAGTCAGGTGCGCCTGTCTGTTTACATCACCCAAATCGGTTAAAAACATCAGGTGCGCCTGATGTTTACACCATCCTTCCTCTTTTCACATGAAGCGCGTCGGTTTGTTAATGTCACTCAGTTAAAAACAGCAGGTGCGCCTGTCTGTTTACACCATCTTTCCTCCTTTCGCGTGAGACGTGTTAGGATGTTGATTTCTCTTGGTTGAGGTCATCCCTCTTTTGCATGATCATAAGTTTTTCAAAAACAACCGGCTTCGCGAAGCGTGTAAGTCCAACTTTCAAACTGCATTTTGTGTATATCATTTGCATTCTGCCCCTGAACTACGCTGGTTTGATTCCTTGCAAAGGGATACGTAGGCAACCTTCGGGTTCAAACCACATGCATTGCATTTTGTGTGATTGCCCAAGTCTTACGGCCTTGTCAAAAGGGTCGTCTTTGGGCTTTGACATTCACTCACGTCATTTCATGACTTCGAGCTCTGTCAAAGAGGGGCAACTGTAGACACCCCATTTTGACCAGCCCTAAGACTTGGGCACTTTATTTTGACCACCCTCACCCATTTTGGCCATCATTAATATTTTGGTAATTTGTAGTGTTTTATAATTTTATGTGTGTATTAAATTAGGTGTGTGCATATCTTGTGTGTTATAAATGATAACTATTTTTAAAACAAAAGAAAAGAAAAAAAATATATAAACAAAAGAAAATTGAAAAAAATATATATATAAATAATAAAAAAAAAAAAAATAGAAAAATAATAAAAAGAAAAAAAAAGAGAGGTCGGCTAAGTGGTGGGATGGTTGGCTCATTAAAAAAGAAAAAGAGGAGATATACAGCACTCAGGGCAGGTGAGGTTCAGAGAAGAAATAAAAAAAAAGAGAAAAAGAGGAGACAACACATATAGCACATGGGGTGAGTGGGTTCGGGATTTTGAAAATAAAAAGAGGAGATATACAGCAATCAGGGAGGTGAGGTTGAGAGAAGAAATAAATAAAAGGGGAGATATACAGCACTCAGAGAGGCACACATGAAGGATACAGAGCAGAAGGAGGAGTGAGGCACGAACTCTCTCTCTCTCTCGGCTGGGAGAGAGGAGGAGGGGAGCATCACCATCTTCACCCAGCAACATGTACACCTAGGAAGACCACCTCTCTCTCTCTTCTCCCTCCCTCACGGCATAGACACTACCCACAACTCTCACCATGCACACCCAAACCCAACTCTCTCACCTCACCACTCTCTCATCATCCAGCACCACCATCATTCAGCACACCCATCATACTCAACACCACACCACCACCGAGTCTTCTTCTTCACCACATGATGCTCACCACTGCCATCCTCTCACACACAAACAACACAACCCATGGCTTGCTCTCTCCCTCACCTTTCTCTCTAACACCAACACTCACCACATAGCTTGCCTCTCTCTCTCCAAACTCCCTCACTGTACTCACCTTCACCATGCATACTAACACACACGACACTCCCTCACTGCACATGGATACACACTGCACACACGGCACACCATGCATGCTCTCTCACACACCCAGCTCTCATGCACAACCCATGCACAACCCAACCGATCTCTCTCTCTCTCTCTCCCTCTTTTCTCTCTAAGACACCCACCACCACCGTGGCCACCCTCGGCACTCCACCGTGAACACACAGATTCACACCCACCCACGGATCACTCATCACTCGGCACCTCTCTCTCTAACACCACGGCTCACATGGCATCTCTCTCTCTCTAGACCGTGGTCACCCATAGATACACCCACACACACACCTCTCCATCACTCATGCACACACGGCTCTCCCATGCACACACATACCTCACTCACTCTCCCACACGGGGCTCTCTCTCCCTCACCTCTCTCTCTCTCTCTAACCCACCTATCCCTCTCTCTACAAAGAGACCCATACATAATACACACCCACAAACCCAGCGGCCATGACTCTCTCTCTCTCCCATCTCTCTCTCTCTCTCTCTCTACAAAGAGACCCGCCATCTTTTCTCTCTCTAGAGAGATACCCATCTCTCTCTCTCTCTCTACAAAGAGACCCGCCACCTTTTCTCTCTCTAGAGAGATACCCAAATCCGATCCTTGGTTTGCCGCTTGAATCTGGAAAATGTGAATCATGTGATGTCGCGGAACCCGGACATGCGAAAAGGAGTGACATGTGCCAGTGATGAAGTCTTTTATTTTATTTTTATTTTTGAGTGTTGTGAGATTTTATTTTTATTTTTATTTTTCTCTCCTCTCCCCTCATTCGGATCCGTAATATTTAAGGTGTTGTAATAATTCCCCCACCCCGCTTCTTTCTATCCCATTCTTTATCACTTTCCCTAACTGTGTGTATGTATATATCTGACATGTCATGCATATCCCTGCTTTACATCCATGATCCATGCATAAGATTTGGCTAAATTTGCATCTTTATGCGTCAATTGAATATCCCATGATTCTTTATGCTATCAGATGTTTTGAGATGATTCATATGCCATATTCTAGAAGCCAAATCTTTAGTGCATCTCATGAGTGAATTGCATTAGGATTCTGTATATAAGATCATGCATATTTTACTAACTTTTGTTTTGTAGTCGTTCGAGGGACGTCGGTCAATCTGTAAGTTTTTATGCTTTAGCATCCCATTCGTGTGTGTTTTTCCTACTATGTTTTGCATCCTACCATGTGGCTATTTGCTTAAGTGATATAACTGTATAAATGCCTGTGGATGAAGGCTTGTTGTTTGAATTGGAATAATTCAATAAATGTACGTCTTAAGCCCACTTTGTCAAGTGGCAAATTCAAACCCTTTTCAACAAACAAACATGAAATTGAATTGTTCCAATTTGAGCAAACTAATCTATACTTGAATGCTTCACATAGTAAATTTTAGGATTTATTAAAATAATCAGAACATAAACATATAAAGAAAATAAAAGTCATATCATGGTTTAGTAGAGGCCGATCTTTTGATCGGGTGAGTGGGGGTGCTCATTATTGACCTTCCCCTCTCATACCTAAGGTTCCGAGCCAAGCATCCTTGGTTACGACGAACAGTGGCCTTTGGCACCGAGTCATGGGTTTCCTAATTTCCCAAAATATTAGGTGGCGGCTCTGAGTTCTGATGACGCAGTCGATTTTTAACAAAATTGCAATAAAATGGATTTTCAATAAAAGTTGCCAAATCTGGACTTTCATCTACGTTTCACATTGCACTCGTGAGACATTGAGATCAAAGAGATCTCGGGAGTCCGAACTGTTTAACGCGCGCGGGTACCCCCCGGGCATGTTACAGTTTCTGGCGACTCTGCTGGGGAATTATGAAACCTTGACTCGAACTCCATGATATGACTTTTATTTTCAATTATATGTTTATTGCATTGCATGCATTGGTGCACTTAAAGTTCCTGTGTTGCCCAGATACTGGTGGGAACACAGGCATACTTTTTGTGACACTGCACCTATCTCTACGTTACTTTAGAGGCCTTGTGTTGTAACCTTTTGAGATTTGTCAAAAGGGTAGCTTTGCTATCTAGCTCTGCTATCTAAGGTTCTCAGACTTCGAAGAGAGGCTATTTGACTCTTCTGATTTCCTGGGATCTTATTGGTTATGACTCAAAGGACTCTTTGGTAACGTCACCTTGACTTCAGCCCTTAGAACAGAGCTAACCTTGTACATATAGTGAGCTATAGTACCTTTCAACTTAGGACAGGATGCTTTCCCATTTCTAGGATGTGTGATACAGCTTGTTTGAATAGTGAACCCTAGATCATTTCAAAGCTAGGACAGGATAACCCTACCCTCCATAGGGGTGTTTGTTCTCTTTCCTGCTATGTGTTATGTGCAATGTATTGGATTTATACAGGGATTCTCAAATTCGAATGAGTGGTTCATGTTGTTCAGTTTAGCACCATTACTTCAAAAACAAAAAAAAAATAACAAAAATATAAAATCAAAAAAAAAATTTGTAAAACAAAAACAAAAATGTCGATATCCCACAAAGTTGACCATTGTAAATAAATAGAACTTGTAGGGTATCCGACCGTCTCTGTGATTGGGGAGTGACCACCTGTTGACTGCACGAGCTTTATTTTGGATGTTGTGGCTGGCCCACACTGTGACTGGCAATTTGAGAATGGTTTTATTCTGAATTCTGAATTGAGTATTGAGTCTAAGTTTGATTCCACCAAGTTTGTAGAGTTGGGTTCAGACTCGAGTCATTCTAGTGAGTCAGAGTCTGTTGATTTCAAGAGTGCTAACCTAGACATTTTTATCCTGTCTAGGTCTTCTTTGTCATTTTCTTTTGAGTCTGTTGTCATTGCTGAGTCATAGTCTCTTTTCAATAAACAAAAACAAAAACAAAAAAATGTCATAGAGTCTGCCTACTTCTCTGTGCCTTTAAATCATTGCATTGACCAAAGTTTTTCAAAACTTTTTCCAAAACTCTGATAAAAACGAAGAGGAAGAATTTCCTCGGGATTTGCAAATTTTGATCAACTGAGAGGAAGAGAGGTGTGCTAAGCCTTTGATGAATAAAATCATTTTTGTTAATGTGGGTACTGAGAAGGATCCTGGCTTGGTCCAAATTGGTTCTATCTTGTCTTCGTAAGAGTACGAGTGATTAGTCACTTTGTGAAAAGATTTCAAAATCTGTTTTTGCGTGGTCCTACGAAAACATGCCTGGAATTGATTATACAGCATAGGGTCCCTCTTGACTCGTGGTCCACCCTCCTTAGCTCCTTAGCTTTCAAACCGTGTCTCCCATGATCAATCAAAATGTAAGGCTTGCATAGCCAAATTGGAAATAGCCCTTGAACTAGGGGCCATGATGTGATTCAAATGGAGGCAGCCCTTCAACTAGGGGCAAGGTCAAGCCCTTGAACTAGGGGCAATGATGTGATCAAGATTGGAAACAGACCTTGAACTCAGGGCAGAGAATGTGATTTCAATTTTAAACCGCCCTTGAACTAGGGGCAAAAGTGTGAGGCTTGCATAGCTGAAATGGGGGCAGTCCTTAAACTAGGGGCAATAAAGTACCACCCTTGAGAGGCTCGCTGGGCCGAAAACCCGGAAAGGCGACCCAGACAAAAGTTAGAGCACAAAAAGAAAAAATAAAAAGAAAAAATGAAAAGCTCGCAAGGTTGAAAACCCGAAAGGGCGGCTTTGGCAAAAGTTAGAGCGTAAAAGGAGAGTGTCAATACCCGAGTGAACCTTAGCCAAAACTATGTTGGACCAGTGATTCAGATTGGAAGCAACCCTTGAACTAGGGGCAAGAAGGTCGGATGAGATTTAGATTTGAAGCAACCTTTGAACTAGGGACAAGAAGGTCGGATGTGATTTAGATTTGAAGTAGCCCTTGAACTAGGGGCAAAAAGTTGGATGGGATCAAAGAGTTAAAACTGAACCGTTTCCCAATGAAGACCGCCCAGAAAGGCAAAACCCAGAATTTGAGAGAATGAATTTTATTATTGAAGGACAGCCGAGTTCCTATCCACTACACTAGGGGCAATACTAGGGGCAAATTCATACCCAATTCAACCTAGTCCCTACATCATCATATCTACCGGTCAAGTGTAGCAGTTGTTCTTATAGTTGGCTTAGAGATTCCCCAATCAACATGGACAAGTTAAAATGAAAGTAACCCTTGAGAGGCTCGCTGGGTGGAAAACCCGGAAGGACGACCCAGATAAAAGTTAGAAGCAGAAAAACAAAAAAATACAAAAAATGATGATAAAAAAAATGAAAATAAAAAAAAATGATGAAAATGAAAAAAATGAAAAATGAAAAGCTCGCAAGGTTGAAAACCCGAAAGGGCGGCTTTGGCAAAAGTTAGAGCACAAAAGGAGAGTGTCAATACCCGAGTGAACCTCAGCCCGAACTACGATGGCCTGATTCCTATCTTTGGGATACGTAGGTAGCTTCATCTTGAAGTTCGGCCCAATAATTTTTCAACTCATTCACCTTGTCCATGTTTGCTTGTGTGTCTTTAGTCGACTTGGTTGTCCTACCCGTGTTTGAGTGGTGTATTTTCATTCAGTTCAGTTCAGTTGGTTCGAGTCAACTTGGTTCGGTTCGGTTCGGTTCGGTTCGACGGTTCGGTCCAGCTTTACTTGGCTTCACTCGGTTTGGATTGGCTTGGTTCAAATCGGCTTGGTTCGGTTATCCCCTTTGATTATCTGGTTTGGGACTATGCACCTCAATGATCGATTCCATGTTAGTTGAGTAGTGACCAATTGCAAAAATAGGGTTTGATTAATTTGAATGAAGCTGACTAATTTTTCTCGAAAATTGTTCCATTTTTGCAAAACTTGGACCATTCTTTGGATTTGAAAAGGGAAAATTTTCAGTGCTCAGAATTTAGCTTACATGATTTGAAACAGAAAATGGAATAAGTATGGTAATCTAACTCTCATGTTGATCAAAACATATTTTACAAAAAAAAAAATCAAGAAAAAAAATCAAGGCAATGAATTAGGGGCATAGTTGAGTTAGAGATTCTGTCTTCTCCACCACTCGAGTCAACTCGTCAGTGTATATGAGTGTGTATTCATCTCAGTCAGTGTATTTATGCCAGTCAGGGTATTCATACCAGTCAGTATATATGAGTGTGTATTCATACCAGTCAGTGTATTTATACCAGTTAGGGTATTCATACCAATCAGCGTATAGAAGTGTGTTTGGATTATTTTGGCTTCGTTTTTCTTACGTTGAGTCCGTTTTATTTTTATTCAGGTCAGTATGGATCAATGGCCAATTCAGAGTTCAAATTTCAATCATTTTCAAATTCGATCAAACAAAAATGTTTTCAAACTCAAAGTGATGTGCCAGTCACGCCATTGAGATACAAAACTGAAATTTTTTATTACAGTCAGGGGAGGACATCCCCGATTACAGAGACTCCAAAAAAAAAAAAAACAACAGAAAATACAGAAACAAAAAAAAAAAGAAAACCAGAAATACAAAAAAAAAAAAAAAAAAACAAAAAAGAAAACAAAGGGAAGGATCTTCTTCTTCTCCGCCGATGCCGGCCACTCACGGACTTCACTTACTCGGCTCCCCCGTCGCCGAGCTCTTCCTCTTTTATCGTCAACCTTCGAAGGCCCTTCTCCAGTACTTCCACCAAGGACGACCACAGTGTTTTCGCCGACAGAGTCGGCTCCCCGCCGACCATCAAAGGCGATGTACGAAGATGCCCCAAATCGGGCCATAGAGGTGGAGTGCCTTTTCAGCTCCTTGTTTTTAGCCTTCAGCTCCTTGTTTTCAGCCTTCAGGCACAAATCTCTACCCGCGCATCTCTGTACATGCACTGGAGTAGAGACAGTTGGGCGTTGACCTGGTATACCTCACACGCCTTATTTTGCAGACGTGAGACAGGTTAGTCACCGCTGCCACTGTCTCCATACAGGACCTCAACGTGTAGTGGTTGGCCTCGATATCATTTTGAGTAGCCATCACTTGCTCAACTGATAGCGTGGGAAGACTAGGTTGAGTAAGAGCAGGGGCACTTGGCCCAGAAGAGCTCGATGGATTATTAAGATCCGGAAAGAGAGAGAAGGGCGAGACGAAGCCATGTATAGAGAAGAGAAAGGCAGAAATGGCAGAAAAGAAGAAAAGAAACAGTCACAGAAGAGTGACAGAAAA
>JAPPVO010002483.1:0-22620 GCA_030407325.1 Camellia japonica | reverse complement strand
ATTATCTCAATCTCATTATGTTGAGAATATTCTTTGTAAATTGTTGGCTTTTTGGCTTTCAAAGGGTATTTTTGTAAATGCGAGCGTGCCAGCAAGGATCAATCAGTCCTTACAGAAATTATAATTGCCAACCAATTATCAAACGATTGTGTTTTAGTTCTTTCAGCCTCAATGAAGAGGACTTTTACTGGTGGCTTGATTTAGGAGAATTTAAGCAAAATAACAGATGAATGACGAACAAATGAAGTATTTCATTAAGATGAAAACTTACAATGATCCAAACTTAGCCTCGTAGAGGTTTACAACGATAATCTACTCGAAACTACTCCTATGAACGAAGTGCAGTGCAGGAATTTAAAGTGCAGGAATGTAAAGAACAGGTATTTAAAGTGCAGGAAATGTAAAAACTGGAAATGTAAAACTGGAAAAGAAAATATGAAGTAAATGACTGGTTTTTTGGATCTGAGTCTGGGGGCTTTTTCTGGGGGCTTCCCTACTATTTATACTTGTCAAGGATGACCTTCGAACTGCACTTCAAACCGTCGAACTGCTCCTCCATGATCACTGACCATGTTGCCTTATAAGTAGTTCCACTACACCATCATTTGCAGTTAGGCTTCCCTCCTATATTTGAATTTGAATATGAGTAACCGTTGAAGCCACGTCACCTTGCATCTCCTTACTGATCCAATGCTACTCAGATCACGTGAGAACCAATATTAACTGCCACATGTACGATCAGGATCAAAGACTTGACTAGTCTTCCTATATTACCCTTACTCTGCCACGTGTCGAATTGTGATTGGCTTTTACAAAATATGTAGCCAACATTACCCCCCGCACTAATATACCCAATACTTGGTGATATTAGTGGATCAAGGCTCTTTTCCCGCGTTTTTTAGAACGTGCATGGGGTCTAAATTCTGGAAATGCAACCGTCATTTATTGATGATCACTTGCATTAATTCACTTTCAATCTTGTGAACGCCCCAATACCTTAGCACTCGCACAAACTGATACTCCTTCTATGGCCGAATCAACTTTCTCCTCCATTGATTGAGCACTCGAAGAGTCATATGATAATGCTGTTCCTCCTCGAAAGAATTTTCATGCATTAATTAGCCACCTTTATCCACCTTTCCATATCCAGGTCATGGATGCCTTTACAAATTATCGACCTTTGGATTACGAACACATTGCTCTTAATCTTTCGATTCAGAAACTTGCAAATATAGATACAAGAAGTTCCTCCTCTGACGCACTCTTGTGCTTCGAACAAACTACTCCCAAATCTTTGATTCAGAAAGTTGCAAATATGGACTTGGGAAACTCTTCTTCACAAACCTCTGCATGGGAAAAAGCTGTAACTTCTTTATCTTCTGGGGTTTCTAGCTGGACAAGTTGGTCAACCCCCGAGACTTATGATTTGAGGGAACGAATCAACCATCATTTTGTTGAGTTCATTGACCCTTTGGAGTTCCCTTCCTATGCTCAAAGTTCAGTGGTCTACCCCTATGTGCCCATTGACCATCGACGTAGTTTGGAGGAGAATCTGCTTGTGGCATGGTATACATCTTCCATGCCCACAACGACAGTGCTCGTTGCCCTACGCCCAGAAGAGGCACAAAGGTACAACCCATCATTCTTAGCCCAGAAGGCGAAGATTTGTTCTTCTGATTGGCTTGATTATATTAATGCCTTTGTTCCTTCCACCCCCGTGCCATCTCCCATAATAGAAGCATCCACACCTTCTTCTCCATCTTCTGAAGCAGAAGCATCTACATCTTCTCCTCCACCAACTCTTTGCTGGACAGAGAAACTGAGGCTTGCTCTCCCCATAAATGAAGTCTTTCCACCTTACAAACCTCTACCATTCCCTACTCCCGCTGAGCGGAAACATGCTCAACTTCTGCTTGCAGCTTTCTCTCACTTGGATGATTTGGTCATAGACGAATCGGAACAAAGATTGAGAGAGGAAGCTTTCGAAATAAAGGCTGAAGAGCTCTATTATGAAGTGAGAGCACATCAACTTATGCAGCCAACATTAGAAGAAATAGAAGATATAATAAAGAAAGAACAAAAATTCATTGATCACTGTTGGACCAAATTTCATGATCTTGTTATTTATTCCATTCCTTATTTTTATGAGCTTGAGTTCATACCCAGATAGGGTTATTCGATGTAATTGCCTTGGCTTGAATACAAACAAAATTCTTCTGTATTTGGCATTGTTTGATCCTGTTTCCTTTTGTTTTCAAAAGCCAATTCAGAGCTTCGAACAAACTCATTCTTTGAAACTGGACACAATTGTTAAAACACTAAAATCAACATGAATTCTTCAAACTTCTGGAATAGAATTGACAATTCTGCTGATTTTCACTTAGAATTAGTGCTTCGAATTTAACAATCTTATCCTTCGAATATAGATCCAATCAATTCCAATAAGGATTCTGAGATGAATTATCCAATTTATGGACTATGGTTACCAACTCTTGTTGATTTTTGTTTGGAATTGGTGCTTCGAATGTTAACAATCTTTCCCCTCAAAGCCTGTTTTAATCATAACCAAAATATAGTCATGGTTAATACTGACTAGCATGGAAATTGCCCTTGGGGTACACTATTTTAACCGAACAAACAATTCTCTGCGTATATACAAACCAACTATTGGTTCAGATGATTCGAACAACAATTTACATCCTTAAGAGGCCTTAAATTTTGCCTCAAGGGTATTACCTTTGTTTAGAAACCTATTTCAGGTCTTTAATCTCTTCTAAGTAAACCCACCATTGAGTATTCTTACATTCTTAAGCATCTAGTATGCTTCGAAGCCGGCTTCTGCATTTCGAAGCCGTTGTTGTTTGATTTTTGGCGCCAAAATCTGGTTTCGAAGCCAAATATCTTACTTCAAAGCTGATCTCAGCATCTGGGCTGTGTTTTTCCCTCCAAAAATATCAATATTGAAGGAAACTTTTCGTATTCCTACTTTTAGTACTTAACGACTTATGGGATATATTTTCCGGACACAAAGGCTTTTAAAACCCTTTTGTTTCGCGTTCTGGAATTACTTACGCTCTTAGCATGCAAACCCTCATCAGTCTTCCACTCCCTCTATTCCTTCTTCACTTTCCGAAAAAGCGTACTATCAATGGCTTCTTCTTCACCAAAAATACCAATCATAGAGCGTGTGAGCTCATCTGTGGCCTTGAAAAGGCTTATTGATGCAGAATATGAGAAGTACAAGGCTGGGGAGGAAAGCGCTATTGATGGACGTATCTTTGTCCTTCGTCGCCATATGCAGCAAGACTACGTGCTCGGGCCCATATTCAAGGAGATCCTTACTGAGCTTCCTGCTCTGTATCCACGTCTGGAGAACTAATGTCTCTTTATGAGGGTGGTCTCGACTGGAGGAGCTGGAGAATCAATCGCCCTCACTGATGCTGGCCCACGATGAGACCGGAGTGGCAAGAATGGTACGACCGGGTTGTCCCTGCTAGGACACTGGACCTTCAAGAGCTCTGTCTTCTCGATACTCTTCGACTATCTAGGGTAACTATCTCAGAAGACCGTTTTCTAGTTCCTGCTGCCTTATGTTTTTAGAACCCCATCTTTAATTTCTTTCAATTTAGATGTGGGATGATGGCCCCTACTGTTCTTGACATTTGCCATTTACTAGGAGTATCCCCTATTGGCACTCCCATTACACCAGATTTCCCTGATTTAGCAATCCCTTTTTCCCTCCCCTCTCTTAACTCATCTTACAGTGATTTTGTTAAAGCTGAGAATAAAAAAGAGGGCCTGGTAACTGATAGGGAATTCTTTTTCTTCTTGTTATATTGGCTTTGCAAATTCCTCTTTTGCACTTCCTCCCAAAGAATCATGCCTGAATTTGCCCCTCTTGCCAAGGCCCTTGTTTTGCAGAAAAGGGTAGCCTTGGCCCCATATGTTATAGGCCATGTGTATAGAGTTTGCTCCCTCTTTTGTGAAAAACCCTTAGATGTTAATCAAGGAGGTCCATTCTGGATCCTTCAGCTTTGGCTTTTCGCCTATTTTACTGAATTACAATCCAAATGCCTTAAATTTTCTGGGCTACACTCTCTTACCCATGGCATAAGACTGGCCAATGCTTCACTTTCTCCCTCTACTTTTGCCTTTTATTTCTCTTTCTTCCATCAACTTCCAGTTGCCCTTCCTATTCACCATTTTCGCTCCTTTGAACCCAGCATTGGTCCAACTTGGTTGAATAATTTCCTAAGTGACAGGCTCTGTGCCTCGCCTGCTCACAAGGATATATGGGCTTCCCTTCTGATTCCTAGAGAGCTATTTATCGGGACCACGAACCCCAGAGCTTATAAATGCATAGTTGAGCCGTATTGTCCTGCTCAGTTTGTTAGACAATTTGGCTTCACACAAGGGGTCCCAATACCTCTCTGCAGCAACACCAACCTGAGCCTTACTAGGAGGGATTTGAAGGTTCGGAAATCGAGGTTAGAAGAGGCAACCTTCAAGTTTATAGATGACTTGGCCAATTTTGAGTACACCCCTTTCATTCCTCAAGGTATTATATTGAAGAGATACCAAAATTGGTGGGTGAGCAATATGGAAGTCTATTTGGCCATTTCACCTCAAAACCTACTAAAGGTGTTAGATGTGCCCAGCCCAAGGGAGCTGGGATTGTCATTTTTCCGCTGTTTCAGTTGCAGTACCTGCTACAACTCAGTCCACTCCTGCTACCTCAACTCCTCTTAAAGTTGTTCGAGCTTTCGAAGAAAGGTATATACCTTTGTTTTCTTTCCTTCGACCTTCTATATAATGCTTGTTATCTTATCTTTAATTCTTCTTCTGTGAAGGTGGTCAACAGCAAAAGAAGAGGAGACTCCTTGAGCTAGAAAAGGAAAAAACTGAGTTTCAAGTAGAAGAAGAAGATCAAGAGCAGGAGTCTCCCTTGAAAAGAAAGAAAAGAGTGACTGATTTAGCTCAAGAGGAGACGGCTGCTAGGGAGGCAGAGGAGGAGCTCATTTTTGGGGAATCCGGATCTTAGACTGAAGAAGTTGAGAAGACAATGGAGGAGCGGACAATACCAATCCAGAGAAAAAAGAGAAGAAAGATTACTGTCTCTCCTGATGATTTCGCTGAAGATTCGAATTTCGAGACAATTGCCCAAGCAATAGAAAAGAGAAGGAAAGTGACTGCTTCAGCTACTGGCTTGGTTGAAGACCCCATCCATGAAACAACTGCTAAGGCCGTAGAACAAGAACATTCTAAGGCCATAGTTGTCTTCGAAAGGGCTGAGAGGAGACGGCAGCAACAATTTCTAAGAGAGGAAGCTGCTGCTGCTGATGCATTACCAAGGGAAATGGCAAGAGAGCAACAGACTGCCGAACATTACTCCCTTCGCAGCTCTCCATCAGTGCTAGCGCTTCTGGAACAAGTAATTTCCTTCATGCCTTTATTCTTTTCTGTCGAATCTTCAATATTGAGATTTAACATTACTTTATATTTCTCCTTTTGCAGCAACAACCACTGATCCTGTCCTCGATTTACTTCTCTTCCGAGCCTTGCTCCTCCCTCTCCTTCCAAGGAAATTCCAACTGCTACCTCTTCTTCAAAGGCAGTTAATTCCCGAATTGAGGGTGCTGGTAGTTCTCCAACTCATAATTCATCACCTTTGCCTACTTCCAGCCCCTCCTCACTTGATTCGTTGGTGGCTAAGACCATAGAGACTGCCAAAGATGCTCCATCCATTTCTCCTATCCCCATGCAGTCCTCTGTGCCTTCCACCACAACTTTTTCTGCACCCCTTATGTCTACGGATGAGGTAGACATCTTCGAAGCCAGACTAGCTAGTCTCTTCGACATACCCTCTACCTCTCCAACATTCAATGCTGAAGCTGAGCCATTAGTCTTGGCTGACTCCTTACTGGAAATTTTTGAGAGTTCTTCTTCCTCCAGCAGCAAGCCTTCTGCGCCTTTGATAGACCTGGACACATGCTTGGAACTGTTAATTTCTTTTTCGAGGATTCCCTTCGAGGCTCTGCAAAGGCCTATAATCAGAAATGGGTTCCTCCAATGCTGCAAAGTTGCTGAGCAGTCCGGCATGAATGTTTCAAGTCACCTATCTCAGGCAGCAGCCACTGTCGATTTCTACCTCAACATTTGTCATGCTGCCAAGGCTGCGGATGAGAAACTGGCTAGAGATCAGAGTTTTGTTTCCCAAGTGCATACCGAAGTATCAACTCTGAAAGAACAACACTCCTCTGCCTCCCACTTTCGAGTCCAGCTGCTGGAAAAGAAAGCTCAGCTTGAAGAGGAGCTGGCTGTAGTAAATCAAGCCTTAGTCCGAACTGATACCAAATTGCAAATCACCAACCAAGGACTGGCTGATCGAAAAGAAGACATGGCTGCAGCTATTCAACTATTTGCCTCACTTAACAATAGGAAGTCGGTTGTACAAAAACAATTAAGACACTGTAACGATTTCTGGGCCAATTTGTGGCAAACTGTACTTAATTCTTTATGAAAGAACAAATTTTTGTCTATCGTTTGAGCAGTCTTATGTTCTTGTACTTAATGTTCATTTTATTATTTGTGTTTCCCAAATGGTTGGAAAATAAGGCTTCAAATATCTGCCATTAATCTTCTTGGGATGTATATATCCATTCAAATTTCTCAAATGGTACGCTCCAAAAGGCAGAACTCTATGAATTTGATATGGTCCTTCCCAGTTAGGTGACCATTTGCCAAACTTGTGGCTTTTAATTCCTATTGGGAGTATTGTTTTCCATACCAAATCACCTTCATCAAAACCAATGTGCTTGACTTTCTTATTATAATTCTTGGCTGCTTTCTTCTTTTGGAAAAGAATGCTATTTAACGCCAAAATTCTGGCTTCATCTATGCCTTCTAACTCCAAGCACATACTTTGATGGTACTGCTCAGGATCTAACTGATCTTGGTATCTTACCCTCAAAGATTTAACATTAATTTCCACAGGTAAAACTGCATCATGCCCATATACTAAGGCATAAAGAGTGACTCGTGTGCTTGACCTTGGGGAAGTTCTGTAAGCCCACAAGACATCGAACAAAAGGTTATGCCAATCCCTGGGATTATCCTCCATAACTTTTTGAATTCCTTTTTTCAAGGACTTGTTGGATGATTCAGCTTGACCATTGGCTTGTGCATAATAGGGTGTGGAATTAACAAGGCTAATTCCAAATTCTGCCACAAAAGACTTCACCATTTTCCCATCGAACACAGTCCCATTATCCACAGTTATGGTTTGTGGGATGCCAAATCTATGGATCAAATCTTTAATGAACCCAATGACCTCTGTCTGGTCTACAGCCTTGTATGGCTTGGCTTCGACCCACTTAGTGAAGTAATCAGTGGCCACTAGAATGAAACAATGATGCTTGAAGAAGGTGGGTGTATTTTTCCCATCATATCCATGGCCCATCCTCTGAATGGCCAAGGCTTCACTACTGCATGTAGGTCAGCTATGGGCACATGCCTTATTGTGCCATGCTTTTGACATGCCTGGCAACCCTTTGCATATTCTATGCAATCTTTAAGGATAGTTGGCCAATAGTAGAAATGCCTTCGAAGCAACCATCTCATCTTCACACCAGGCTGATGAGCACCACAAATGCCTTCATGAACCTCAGCCATAGCTGTTAATGCTTCTTTTGAGCCTAAACATTCCAGCAATAAGCCATCTCCCCCCCCTTTTGTAGAGAGCATTGCCATATATCATATATTGCATAGACTGTAATTTAATTTTCCTGCTGGCCTTCGAAGATGGACCAGCCAAGTACAGCATTCTTGGATGCCTCCAATCTTGTTCTTGTAAGTCATTCTGATTGACTTCCAAGACCACATTCCTTTTGTCCAAAGGTTGTATTAATCTTTGATATGTTGTTTGGCTTATGTCCCTTTGGGTATTATTCCTTCTCTTGAAGTTCGAAGCTTTCTGAGCTACATCATTAGCTCTATTGTTCAAGAATCTTGGAACATGAGTTACATTTGCTATTAGAAACTGAGAAAGCAGATGTAATGCAACAACATAGTATGGCAAAATACTTATGCTTTGACACTTGAAAATCCCTTTCACTTGGTTAACCACCAATTGAGAGTCTCCAAATATGTCAACTGCGTGTACTTGTAATCCAATAAGAATTTCTAGTCCCACTATTAAGGCTTCATATTCAGCCTGGTTATTGGAACAGGTGGCTTCATCCACTCTGAAACCATGTGTGGTTTCTACCCCTTGTGGAGACTTAATCACAACACCAATTCCATTAAGCCATTGGCTTTCGACCCATCGAACCACATTTGCCATGGCTCAACACTAGCCATACCAAGTTCCATTATCTCTTGGCTCTCTGTTTGAGATGGATGGTCCGCCAGAAAATTGGCTAAAACTTGCCCTTTTACTGCCCTTTGGGGGACATACTCTAGATGAAATTCTGATAAGGCTAGTATCCACTTGCCAATTCTCCCCCTCAACATAGGTCTAGATAACATGTACTTAACCAAATCTGTGGTTGCAATTACCAAGACAGTTGTAGGTAAGAGATAATATCTTAATTTCATTGTAGCAAAATACAAAGCAAGACACAGCTTTTCAACAGCTGAATATTTACATTCACAAGAATTTAAAAACCTACTAAGGTAATAAACAACATGCTCCTTGCTTTCTTCATTATCTTGGGCCAAGAAAGCTCCCAAGGAATCTTCTGCTGCAGCTATGTACAACTTCAAGGGTTTATTCCCTTTTGGTGGCATCAGCACTGGAGGGTTGGCCAAGTAGGCTTTGATACCTTCGAAAGCAATTTGATGCTCTGCTGTCCACACAAATTCCTCTTCATCTTTCAGCCTTAACAAGGAAGAAAATACTTTAGTTTTCCCTACAGTGTTAGAAATAACCTTCGAAGAAAGTTAACCTGTCCAAGGAACCTTTGTAATTCTTTCTTACTTGATGGAGGCTTGGCTTCAATGATGGCTTTGGCTTTATTCTGATCAATCTGTATTCCTTTCTTGTGCACTACATAACCCAAGAAGTTTCCAGATGATACACCAAAAGCACACTTAAGAGGATTGAGTTTCAACTTGAATTTCCTCATTCTTTCAAAAGCTGCTTCTAAATGAAACAGATGCTCCTCCATGGACTGGGATTTCACTACAATGTCATCAATATAACACTCTAGATACCCTCCAATGAGGTCATGAAAGATAGTGTTCATAGCCCTCTGATACGTAGCCCCAGCATTCTTCAGACCAAATGGCATTTTAACCCATTCGAAGGTGCCAATATTCCCAGGACATCTGAATGCTGTCTTGTGGATGTCTCCTCTGAATGCAGATCTGGTTATAACCAGAGTGTCCATCCATCATTGATAAAACTTGATGACCCGCTGAACTGTCTACCAACAGATCCACTATAGGCATAGGGTACTCATCTTTTGGAGTTGCTAGATTTAAGTTTCTGAAATCAATGCATACCCTCATTTTACCATTCTTTTTAACTACAGGCACAATATTAGATAGCCATTCAACATACCTGGCTGTCCTAATAAAGCCTGCCTTGAGTAGTCTAAGAATTTCTTCCTTAACTTTTTGAATTACTTCTGGACTCATTCTTCTTGGTTTCTGCTTGTAGGGCTTGAAGTTAGGCTTCATAGGGAGCCTATGTTCCACTAATGACCTATCAATCCTGGTAGTTCATTATAAGACCATGCGAAGCAATCTTTGTATTTTTTTAAACAACCAACAACTGTCTCTGTCCAGAACATTCAAACAAGCACTTATATAGGTGGGCTGTTGCATAGAACCTTCCCCTAAATTCACTTCTTCTAAGGGGTCTTGTGTCTGAGAATTTATTGAAACTTCTTCTTTGATTTCTTCTACCTTCGAAGCAACCTTCTTGCTTTGTTCTGCTCCCTGGTTCTTTAGTTCAACATCTTTGCCCTCCTCCTCATAGACAAAGTCTGTCCATAAGGCATCCTCTTCCTGTATCTCCTGGACTTTTGTTTCAATGTCCAATGCACAGTATTTGCCAAGGGTCAAAATTCTGACCCGTTGCTGCTCCTGTTTACAGCCAATTATCATGGCTCTCTCTCTTGCTCCTGTACTTTCTGGACTATTGATTTTACATCCAATGTTGAGAATTAATTAGAGCAAAGACTTGGCTTGTTCTTCATCTCTTTGCCTACAACCAGGCATCATTGTCATCTTAATGACAATCTCTTCATCAGCACTTTCTTGACTAAGTGCTTCAGGTGTGTCACTTCCTCATCAGCCGTCACTTCGGCTGAGCCATCAGCTTTCCTCAGTATACTGAGTGGTGTCACTCTCTCAATATACAACTTGGCCTCTGTAAAGTCTGCACAGGCTATGAAGGGTTGATGATCTGCATCAATTTCCTCCGTCTCTCCATTGCCTAAGGCCATCATAATTTTCTGATGCAAAGAGGAAGGCACACATTTGTTAGTGTGGATCCAATCTCTCCCAAGTAAAGCATTGTATTTAGCATTACTGTCGATTACGAAGAATGCTGTCATGCAGTCCCTGGTTCCCACACTCAAGTTAATGGGTAGAATCCCCTGAGCCATCTGTTTTCTCCAGCAAACCAGCGATGGTGTGCTAGTTGGGATCAACCTAGGATTCTTTTTCCCTAGTTTCTTCAAAGAAGATTTCGGTAGTAAGTTCACTGCTGCCCCATTGTCTATCAGGACTCGGTTCAGTTGTATCCCATCGAAGAAAGCCTTGATGTACAAGGCTTGACATGTTGTGTCATAGAATTCGAGGGATACTCAAAAGGATACGAGAGATTAATGCTCACCTCTTCTTCTCTCATATTCAGTTCTCCATTGGGGTAGCCATCCCAGGATCATCTTGTACCATACTTACTTGTGAGTCTTCACTAGAGACAGGAATAGGATCCATGTCTTGGTCATCTTGGTCCTCATTCCAGCTGGAACTCATGAGGCAGTATGTGTACCATATTACTGATACTGGAGGAAATGAGCCAAATTGGATGGCTGGCTGTACTTGCTTCCTCCTTGGCCACCTTGCTCAGTTACTTCAGCAGCATCCCTCATGCTGCACTCTGGCACTTCATTGTTAACTGATTCCTTCGAAGGATCTTTCTCAATTGGTTTTTCAACCAAAAATGTTTGCTCAGCCATGAAGGCTTCGAACATTTCTTCCTCCACCATTTCTTCTTTTGGCTTATGCAATCTCTTCTTCTGTCTCGCTATCACTCTCCATCAGAGCTTTCTCCAATCCTGCTAAGCTAGACTTCTCTCTGGCTTTTAGTTCAAAATGAACCTTGGCCAATTGTTCTCTGCTGCAACCCACTTTGCTTTGTAGAGTTGGCTTAGTATGGTCTGACTTTGGAGTTTTTCCTTTCTCTGTCTGGACCAATGAAGAGCTTCTCCATTTTCTTTCATATCGTTCTGTATGAGTGTACCTGCGCTGAATCTTTCTCCTTTGTGATCTCGAAATGACTGGGACCATATCTGGTTCCTTTGGTTTGGGTGTTTAAGCAATACCAATTGTTTGGAGCCACCAAAAGGAGGCTTGACCATCCTGCCTTGGATTCCAACATCTCTCCGGGCAGGCACTTCCCTAGGTTTGTTTTGCATTACAAACCAGTCTGGGACTCCAGGTACCCACGAACTTGCTGACTCAGATGTTGAACTGCTTTTTTCTACCTTGAAGCCATCTTCGAAGTTGGCTGTGAAGGTAAGTGTTTGGCTCTGACCTCATGTTTTGAGCCTGATTCAGACCTTCGATGAAGGTAGCCACTTTCTGTCCTGCGTGAGGCTGGTCTAGGGGGCCAATCTCTAGCTTTGATCCCATGAACTGAGCCTCTCTCCAGTCTTCTTTCAGAATGACTGCTCTCCATTCTGTAATAGTTAGGTGGCCTGGATTCATATAAGGGCCTCTTGCCTTTAGCATGCATTCTGTCCATTGCAGGCTCAACCACTGGTGGTCGCTGCTTATCACTAGCCGGATACGGCCTTGTGTTATAAGCGTTGGTTTTTAGGACGTCTCTGAACATCCCTGTAGTATTGCTTCCCATCAATTGGAAGCCCCTTCAGCCATTTATAACTCAGTCTGCACCTGGGACACATCCTTTGTATCACTGCTGCCTCTAAGGAATCATCATCCAGTGATTCTTCATCAGAGTGTTCCCTCTGGTGTGAGAAACCTTGTCCAATAACTGGTGGGTTTCTAGTGTCCTTCTTGATGGTTGTCTGGTTAGCAATATACATATGCACATTGACTTCTTCCAATTCTGTCAAGGACAAGTTCTGGAAGTCTGAAGTAATGACATTGGCTGCCGCCTCTCCAACTTCTGGAAATGGATTACTGTCGATCCCCATGGCCTTTTCTGTTTTGGCTGGGAACTTCAAACTTCCTTTCCGAATTTGTTCTTGTATCCTGTCTCGAAAAACAATGCAGTTTTTAGTCGAGTGAGACCAAGAGTTATGCCATTTACAATATACTTTTCCCTTAAGTTCATCTGGAGATGGCAGTTTTACTCCTCTAGGTAACTTAAGGAAGTTGGCCGCAAGCAAATGATAAAAAATGTCATCTGCTTTTGTTAAGTCGAAAGAGTACTTTCTGTGAAAGTCTTTCTTTTTAAACTGCTGGTCAATTATTGTATCCTTATAAACTAATGCCTCACAGATCACAGGTTCTTTGCCCACAATCTCTGCTACATCGATCTCATAATTAGGATCTCTATAATATGTCTTGTACGATGCATTATTTCGATCTTGTTCCACTTCTAGTAATGCTTCGTATCTAGACACCTTATAGGTTAGTTCCATCAAATCTCTGAATTCAGTTGAGTCAAACTTCTTTCGAAGCCTGAACTCTAGGCTATTTTGAGCCAATCTTACGAATTCTGACTCTGGCAGGATGACTCTACATTTATTTCGAGCCTTTTAAATTTGGCAATAAACTGAGTAGCCTTTTCTTCAGGCCTTTGACTCAATCTAGCCAAGTCTGCCATGGAAACCTCTGGCTCCGATTGGAAGAATTGGGCATGAAATGCCTCTTCCATTTGTTGCCAATTTTGAATGGAGCCAGGTATAAGGTTGATATACCATACAAATGCTCCCCCAGTTAGAGAATTCGGGAATAATCTCAGTTTCATATAGTCATGATTAGTAAATTCACCGCATTGAGCAGCAAACTTAGCAATATGCTCTATTGTTGACTGATTTCCAGTCCCATAGAAAAGGGTAAAATCTGGTATCCTGAACCCCCTTGGGTATTCATGTACCCTATCTACCCATTCTGGGTATGGTTTTCTGTATACAGGAGCCTGGACCCCCCGAGCCATTGGTCCACACATCTCCCTAACAATATCAGCAATTTGGTCCTAGGGACCATATTTTGTGCCTGTTGAACCACTACTGGAGGGACAAACACAGGATTTGGTGGACAAACTTGTGCTTACGGTCCTCTTGGTCCATAAGGTGGTACATTTGGGACTGGTTGCCCCTGTGGTGCAGGTTGCTGTTGGGGGTGTGGGTAACCCCTTTGAGCATGTCCTACGAAAGGACCTGCGAAAGGTGCTGGAACAGGTGTTGTGTCCCTTCCATTTGCAGGCCAACCTTCCAACCCCCGGGGTATAAATTCGAATAAGGGATTATTATACCCCCTAGTGCCAGGTATGGCTTCGAACATGGGATTTGTAACCATTCTTACGCCAGTTTCTTGTACTTGACCAGATCTACCAACTTGTGTGGCTTCATTGTTAAGTACTGAGGCATTTTGGCCTGCTATAGGCCTCAAAATGGGTTCATACCAAGACTGAGGTGATGGTCTTTCATAGTTCTGATTACTAGTTTGACCATTAGAATGTCCATTAACTTGCATAGGTTGTTTGTCTCTAGCCAATCTTTGCTGAGGAACATTAAAAACTTCCTCTGTGTGTCTTGTGTTTGTTGGTTGGTGGTTATTCATTCGATCCAAAAAGGATGTTGCCCACCTTTCCATTGTGTTCATTAATTGTTGTCCCATAGCATCTACTAGGCCATCCCATAGATTTGTTGGCTGAGTAGATGGAACAGTGGATGGTCCAATTCCTTGGTTTCGTCCAATATTATGAACATATGGTTCTTGTCCCGAAGTACTGGTCTGTTCGACCATAGGCTCTGATAATATGGGAGTTTCCATAGGATGTGTTACCACATTATCATCTGGATTAGGTATTTCTACCTCTCCTTCTACGCCTTCTTCCAAGCGTTCATTTTCTCCTTGTCGTCTTCGTCTAGCCATTTTAACAAGTCCCACCGGGCGTGCCAAAAATATATGTTGGCTTTTTGGCTTTCGAAGGGTATTTTTGTGAATGCGAGCGTGCCAGCAAGGATTAATCAGTCCTTACAGAAATTATAATTGCCAACCAATTATCAGACGATTGTGTTTTAGTTCTTTCAGCCTCAATGAAGAGGACTTTTACTGGTGGCTTGACTTAGGAGAATTTAAGCAAAATGACGAACAAATGAAGTATTTCATTAAGATGAAAACTTACAATGATCCAAACTTAGCCTCGTAGAGGTTTACAGCGATAATCTACTCGAAACTACTCCTATGAACGAAGTGCAGTGCAGGAATTTAAAGTGCAGGAATGTAAAGAACAGGTATTTAAAGTGCAGGAAATGTAAAAACTGGAAATGTAAAATTGGAAAAGAAAATATGAAGTAAATGACTGGTTTTTTGGATTTGAGTCTGGGGGTTTTTCTGGGGGCTTCCCTGCTATTTATACTTGTCAAGGATGACCTTCGAACTGCACTTCAAACCGTCAAACTGCTCCTCCATGATCGCTGACCATGTTGCCTTGTAAGTAGTTCCACTACACCATCATTTGCAGTTAGGCTTCCCTCCTATATTTGAATTTGAATATGAGTAACCGTTGAAGTCACGTCACCTTGCATCTCCTTACTGATCCAATGCTACTCAGATCACGTGAGAACCAATATTAACTGCCACGTGTACGATCAGGATCAAAGACTTGACTAGTCTTCCTATATTACCCTTACTCTGCCACGTGTCGAATTGTGATTGGTTTTTACAAAATATATAGCCAACATTTGCATAGCACGGGTGATAGGCTAGTGTATATATATATATATGAATGTATTTGAAAATAAGGAAATTGTAGAGAATCGAAACAAGCATGAGTCGTGATTGGTTAGAAAGCATGGGTACAAAGATTTATTTGTTGGAAAAACAAAAAGGGGATACAAAGTCTTACTGAATAATTTTTTTTAAAATAAAAGAATTTTTCTTAGTTATGAATAGATTTAACTGAAATCAGCTTGTTTCCCAATGTTATGCTTCATTTATTTAGATAGAAAATATTTTTTAATGAAAAATATTTTTTATAAAAAAATTAAAAAAATATTTTTTTATATTTGTGGTGGTGGTGATGGAACGAAGGTGAAAGTAGAGATTGTGACATAGTGGTGGGATGATGGCAGCAGTGATGATGGTAGTGGCTAGGTGATGGTAGTGTGATAGTGAAGGTGAGAATAGTGGTGATGGTGTTGTGAAATTAGTAAAAATTTAATTGAAAAAATATTTGTTGTTTTTTAAAAGTAACAAACAACAAAATTCGTGGGGGACTAAAGGAAAAAGATGGAGGATGGATTGGGTGTGGTAAGGCATAAATATCTTAAAATGAGTGGTTCAGATTTGTTAAAAGATATAATTAGATTTTTGATAAATTAAAATGAATGGTTCAAATTTGCTAAGAGAAAGATGGTTTAATATCTAAATGTCCGTGGCTAAGAGATCAACAAACAATTCCTTATTTATGCCCTGATGTAATCTAATATGGGTCTTATAACACTTTCTTCAAACAGGTTCTTTCACATTTTATTTCTTCAAACATACTCTTATAACATTGTAAACAGGTTCTTATAACATGTAGGAGAGAGAGTGAGAGTGAGAGAGAGAGTGAGAGAGATGGTTGTAATTTTTTTTTAATCTTCCACGTTCTTCCACATTTTTTTTTTCAATTACTAAAACTTATTTGATTGTCTCAAAATTATATATTTGATTATTATAAAACAAACTTTTTAATTAATGTGTATTTGATTTTGTTGTTGAACCAAATAAAATAAAATAAGATTGAGCCTCCGTTTGGGAAGTGGGTTGCCTTTTTGGCTTTTTGGCCTTTTTGACTATTTTAGCCTGAGGCTAAAAAGCCTGGTTTGGGAAGTGTTTTTTGGCTTTTTTGACTTTTTGGCTTTTTGGTGAAGTGGCTTTGGGAAGTGACACACTGCCTGATTGTTTTTTGGGAAGTGACACACTGCGCCTCCTTGACCTTCTTCTGGCAACTGGGGGTAGGGAGTGGAACACTGGATGTCCGTCAACGAGATCCTCAGATCGGCTGAGTCGGCGACCTCGTGTCCAAAGTGCTTGGGGAGTATCTACTGGTTCAAAAGCAATCGTGCTAAAAACCTGCCCTAGCAAAAAGATAATAAAGCGAAAAGGAAATAAATGACTAGATAAACGGGCAGCATAACAGCTTAAATTAAATACACACAACACACAGTCGGGCATACAACACGCAGTTGATAAGCTGAAAATACACTGTCCTCAATCACTGATCATTGTTCCTGTATCACTGTTCCCCAAAACTGAATCCGATATCCGCAGACAACTGATTCACAGATACTGACTGATGCCCGCAGGCCCGACTGATGCCCGCAGGCCTGATGCCCAAACTTATAGACTGATACATGCATTCCTGTAGAGACGCACTCTAAAGCACATAACAGATAAGTGAGAGCCAAAACACCCCTATGTTGGGGGTAGGGTTTCCCTGTCCTATTTTGTCAGGAGCTAGGGTTTCGCTACGCACGCAGCGGTTTCAAACAACCTATAAACGGGTAAGCAACCTATCCTAATTTGGAATGGTCACTATGGATCCGAATATACACTAGGTCGAATGGTCAAAAAGGGTGCCCCGGTAAAACCGGGGTTTGTGTTCCCATACTGGCAGAGCCCGTAACCGGTCAGCCTTATGGACATGCCTTGACAAGACAAGCCTCCGGCAAACCGCTCAGGAATAGCAGATGACAAACACGGTGTCCTAGGCGCACCGATGCAAATGCAATGCAAAGAAACACACAAGTGTAGTCAAAACCAGATATCATGAGTTCGAGTCAAGTTCTCTAAATCCCCAGCAGAGTCGCCAGAAACTGTAACAAGCCCGCGGGGGACCTCGCTACAGCTCGGACTCGATTTGTGTCACAGTTCTTAATCTTGAACCAAAGAGTCCAAATCTGGCAAATCGTTTTGGAAAACAGATTTTTGAAAGAAGTGCCAAACATGGACTGCTTTGCCAGATACAGAGTCGCCACCTAAATGTTTTTTTAATGGGAAATTTAGGAAACCTGACTCGGTGCCAAGGCCACGTGTCCGTCATCACCAAAGTTGCCTCGGCTCGGGAACTTGGGTACGATTGGGGAAGGTCACTTCGTGAGCACCCCCGCTCGCCCAGTCAAAGACCGGCCTCTACTAACCATGATATCTTATTTTGAAAACATTGTGAGTTCTTATCCCGGTTATTAGCCTAGATTACTATGTGATGCTCGCAGCAAATAAGTATAGACTGGGCCGCCTGAATTGGAACAAAACATCTCATGTTTGTTTGTTTGAAAATGGTTTGCTACCCGCAGGTAGGCCTAAAATGCAGATTTTGCCACCCTCAGGTGGGCTTATAAAACATGATTTTGCCACTATCTAGTGGGCTTAAAACTCACAGTCAATGTATTTGTTCCAATCCAAATAACCCAACCTCCACCCACAGGCATTCAAGGCAGTTATATCACATAAGCACATAGCCTCATGGTAAGCATGCTATTCATGGCAGTCACTCACACGCATGCAAGGATGCTAAAGCATAAAACTCACCGAGTACTCCAAGCCAAAAACAAAATTGATTAGAAATCATGCATGATCCTAAATATACAGGAATGCCTAATGCAACACATGCAATAATGCAACTATAGCAGGCTCGGTTATTCTAAGATGGCATGTGGAATGCTTGTAACAACCCTCGTACTGATTACCGATAAACCACTGAATTATATACTGATTACTGCTAAATTGAATCGATAATGACTGATAATCGAATTACCTGAAGTGCTGAATAGACTGATTGAAATTGAAACTGAAATTGAATAAGTTTATCTATTAAATTGCATATTGCATCTGTTTGATTTATCGATTATCTGTTTGTGTTTATGTGTTTAAACTGCTAATTGAAGGCCTTATCGGCGGCCGAACTGAAAACCGTTTAGTGTTCCATAATCAGTAGAATATTTGCGATTTAATGGTATATTTATCTGAAAATTGATTAGGAATGATTAAACTAGATTAAATAAAGCCAATTATAAAGCTTGTTGAAATTACGGAAATGCCATTGAGTGGCCTTGTTTAATCTTGTCATTTGAGGCCTTGTTTGCACTTAATCAAAACATATCATCAGCCCTTTTTGTTGCCTCACAACCGACCAAAACATAGAGAGAGTGTGGAAAGAAGGAATTCATCTTGTTCATCTAGAGAATGGCTTAGAGCTTGAAGATTTGTAACAAAGATTGCTAATTTGAGCTTGCAAGACTTGTAATTTGGACCTAGGTAAGAAATATTCATCTTCTTCTTGTTGTCTTGAACTCCATCTTGCATGTTCTATTCCATTGTAGAATCAAGCCATGATTTAGTGCATAGAGTTGAAATTGCTTGGATTGTTGCATGCATGCCATCTTGGTGCATTTTGGAATGGAATTCATGATGGATTGTACATGCATGCTCATGTTCTAACAAAGTCCATGTTTTCATAATGTTTTCCAACTATTAAGCTCATTAGAACAAGAATTGAAGCTTGATTTTGGTTTGAAATTCATGGATTGCATGTTTTGAAATTGCTCTTGAAAATGGGTTTAAAACATGGCTTTGATTGACCAACTCTTGGCCCTTGCATGTACAAATTAGCTTTTGAAACTTGTTATACATTGTATTGGGATGTATTTTCCAGAATTTGGGCCCAAGAGGTCGAGATTTGAGTTGAGAATGCTTGGTTTGAGCTTGGAAGGCAAATCTGGAAATTCCAGATTTGGCTTCTTCGCTCGAGCGAAGGATTCCTCGCTCGAGCGAGCACCTTTATTCAGGCTCCGCTCGAGCGAGCATCGAGCGTGGTATCGCGCGTAAAAATCGAGCAACCAGTACTTTTACTGTTCATCAGACCGCTCGAGCGAAGGATTGTTCGCTCGAGCGAAGCCTTGATTTTGGAAGCTCGCTCGAGCGAAGGAAGGCTCGCTCGAGCGAAGCGCCTATTTTCAGCAACTTTTGAAAAATGCCTTCCAACTGTATTTTTGCATCCTCATCTCATCTAGGCATTCTTAGGCCTAGTTTAAGACATCTTAATGAGGATTTAGACATAGAACCACACCGAGGAACTTTAGGGATTTAATTATCGTCCTTCCCGACTGCGAAACTTAGTGTGTGTTCTATTTGTTAACTGTTTAGGGTTGGCTCTCGGGGACGCGCTCTAGCTGCTACTAGCCCAATCTCTGTGAGTAACAATTGTGTAAAGATATGTTCAAAATGACTATCTTTTGAATACTGAACTGTTTACCGAACTGGAATTATTTACTGAATGAATGTATGTCCTTTATTTCTGAACTGTACTGTGGCATCCTTAGCACTACTGTTACTGACTGTTACTGTTACAGAGATCTCTGTCGGTTCCCTTGTGGAACCATACTGTTTACTGAATGACTGGCCATCATTACTGTTCGGTCTTTTTGACCTACTGTTACTGGCTAATGGATGTACCACATATGACTGTTTATAGTACTGAAGACTGTAATACTGATTGAAATGAACTGTTTTCATTACTGTAAGGACATTCATTCTAACCTCTTTATGCTTTATGTTATTCACTGGGCTTTAGCTCACTGTTTATATATATATGTAGGTTCTCAGCAGCCAGACCAGAGCTAGGAGCGTGGGTTGGTCCCCAGTTTTGTCAAGCCAGCCTGTGTGCCTCACTGTGAGGTTCCGAGCCTGTTATGCTAAGGCTTAGGTGTTTTTAGTACTTTCCCTTTTTGTATGTTCTACTGTTTTTGTGGACAACGATTGTATAGACTGCTTACTGTTCTACTGTACTGTATTGAGGGATTAAGTCCCCGTACTGAATGTTGTGTATGATTTATAGACTGTACTGTTTTGAACCGTATGAATGCATGAAAAATGTTTTTGGCATGCAGATTTCCACAGCTCAATGGACACTAGTTATTTACTGTATTGGCTTCCGCCAGGCCCTGAACTCTGTTATACTGTACTACTGTTAAGCAGGCCTTCGGTAATCTCGGATTACTGGCCGGTTACGGTGCTAAACCCATAGGGCCGGGTTTGGGTCGTGACAGAGTGGTATCAGAGCGATACTTAACCACGATATACCGCACACACGTGTCCAAATGAGCTATAGGGTGTCCTAGAAAAGCAATTAGGGCATCTCATGAATTTGAAAAGTGTGTGCTTATGACTGACTGATTAAGTGTTAAAATGTTAAACTGCTATAATGATAACTGATAACTGCTTATGATTAACTGTTATAACTGTTTATAGAAAATGGATAATGCAAATGCTGCTAATGAACCTGAATCCTCTGAGGCCAGAATGGCCAGACTTGAACTAATGATGGGGCTGATAATTGAAAGACTAGATCAACAACAGAATCAACAGCCACCTCCTCCTCCTCCTCCGGTGCAACCGGAACAGAATGTGCAAAATGTGAATGCAAATGAGGGGGATATTATTGCTCTTACCCAGAAATTCAGCAAGCTAAAACCGCCATCCTTTCAGGGAGGCCTTGAACCATTGAAGCTGAAGCTTGGGTACTTGAAACAGAGAAATTATTTGAAGTGTTTCCGTGTTCCGAAGCCAACAAAGTACTGTTAGCAACCTTCACCCTTCAAGAAGAAGCAAGAAGGTGGTGGATGTTGACCCGCGATGCGAATGCTATTATGACTTGGGCTCAGTTCAAGGAGTCCTTCTTTGAAAAGTACTTTCCCCAGTGCATCCGAGACAGAAAAGTAACGGAGTTTGAACAACTGAAGACAGGGCAAAATGTCTGTTGCCGAGTATGAGAAGAAATTCACCGAACTTGCTAGGTATGCACCACACATGGTGGACACCGATTATAAGAAGGCCAGGAGATTTGAAGGTGGCCTGGTGTTGCTATCCTTGACCGAGTCAACATGTTGAAATTGCCAACTTATGTGGGTGTTCTTGACAGGGCCTTGATGGCCGAATCAAATATTGAAGCACTGAAAACTGAGACACCAACAACTGAGTGGCAAGGAAAAAGGCAGGGTTTCAAATTTAAGAAAGGCAAGCATAACTCTGCAAACAAGAAACAGAATACTGGGTCGACAACTAGCCCCAGCCAAGGGAGTGGATTTACTCCACCCTGCTCCATATGGCAACAAGCACAAAGGGGGTTTGCTATCAGATTTCTGGAGCTTGTTTTAGGTGTGGCAAGGTGGGCCACAGAATTAAAGACTGCCCTTCTGCCCGCAATCCAGTAGTAAAGCTGCACCGAGCGTAGCAGCATCAAATGTAGCACCGAAGCCTAATCCCAAAGCTACCGGGAAAGAGCCTATGAGGCAGGGCAGAATGTTTGCCCTAGTACCGGGAGACGTGCAAAACACTGAGACTGTTGTGTCAGGTATCCTCTCTATCTGTGCTCAAAATGCATATGTGTTGATTGATTCGGGTCTACACATTCGTATGTATCGCATGCTTTTTCGCGTAATTGAATAGACCCTTAGAACCCATGAACTATCTGCTAGCTGTATCATCACCTGTTGGGGGATCCATGACATGTGCATATATGTATCCTGCCTGTGAAATTATTGTTGGGGATATGCATCTGTTTATTGATTTACTGCCATTGAATATTGATCACTTTGATGTAATATTGGGGATGGATTGGTTACAGAAGTATCATGCCACTATAGACTGTGTAACAAAACGAGTAGTTTTCCGTCCACCGGGTTTGCCTGAATTTGTGTTTAATGGGATTGGAGTAGTACCCCCACCGTATCTGATTTCTTCTGTAAAAGCTGTTAAACTGATTAGAAAGGGGTGTAAAGGATATCTGTGTTCTGTACTGACTGTGTCTACTGATGATAGTGTTAAAACTGATGTGAATTGTATTCCTATAGTCAGAGAATTCCCAGATGTGTTTCCAAATGATTTGCCAGGGATTTGATTGACAGGGAATTGAATTTACCGTTGATGTAGTTCCGGGTACACAACCAATGTCTAAAGCCCCTTACAGAATGGCTCCAACTGAACTGAAGGAATTGAAAGTGCAATTGCAGGAACTGTTAGACAAGAAGTTTATCAGACCCAGTACTTCACCGTGGGGTGCACCTGTCTTGTTTGTGAAGAAGAAAGATGGCTCACTGAGACTGTGCATTGATTACCGTGAATTGAATAAGGTAACTGTAAAGAATAAGTATCCATTACCGCGTATTGATGATCTATTTGACCAGTTACAGGGTGCACAAGTGTTTT